>JAQFVV010015210.1:0-18798 GCA_028023455.1 Epiperipatus broadwayi
TTTGTATTAATGATCAATAGATGGAGCTTTACCAAGACTTCCAAACAAGCATATTTGTTTACATAAATGTCAGAGTCAATATTCACTGTCTCTTTCATTTTGCTCCACCCTCAGATTAGCTGATTTCAAGCTGATTTGCTATCATCAGTGAAGGGATAGGAGTTAGAAACCAGACCTAAATATTAACTCCAAGCGTTTATACAAAACGTTTCTATCAGTTTGCAAGCATGAATTTTTTAGACACCTAAATGTCTTCAAACTCAGCCTATCAAACTAGATAGCTATATGGGTCTGATATCAGTTCAGTTTCTCCACATAGTCAAAGTTTCCGCAATCTATATTATTGCAAAGAAAACTTTAAAGGTACATTATGAAAAACGCAAACAAGTTTTATATACGTAAATACCTCCTATCGCTTGTATTAATGATCAATAGATGGAGCTTTACCAAGACCTCCAAACAAGCATATTTGTTTACATAAATGTCAGAGTCAATATTCACTGTCTCTTTAATTTTGCTCCATCCTCAGATCAGCTGATTTCAAGCTGATTTGATCTCATCAATAATGACACTTTGATTGAAAAGGTGGGTCTTTCCAACATTTAAAATATTGTTGTATATAATATTTTTATTATTTCTTATACTTTATATGAATAAACAGCATAATAGACTTTATTAATTTCCATTTTTGATAATATTGTTTATTATAAATTTAAAATATGATTAATATACAGTGCAGTATTCAATTTAAATTGCATTAAAGATCCTTGAAAAATAATAAGTACTTCATTAACCCTTTTCCCGCCTCTTATGAAGCTCCTCGTCGACATCTGACGTCACTCTAACTCTGCCAGTTCTTATGCTAAAATATTCATTAGACAGGTATTGAATAGGTTTTTAAAAGTTCTGTAAGATGGTGCCCTCTTCCGAATTATTTTACAAGTAAAAAATAAAAAAAAACGCATTTAAACCTAAACAAAAAAAGAACATTACTTGTGATTGGTTCTTAGCATGCTCTCAGCCGAAAAAGACATTCTGATTGGCTGGAAAGAACAAAGAAACCGCCTGATCAAAGAAAATAAAGAAAAACGCTGAGATTTTCATTTCGAATATGATTTAAATTATTATAAAGAATATTTTGAGAAATTACAAATTATTTTCAGAGAGAATACTAAAAAAACAAAATTATTTTCGAAAAATATTGAAGATTTTAGTAAAAATATTTAAGATTTAGTAAAAAGAAATATTTACTTTTCTATAATGTAAAAGTCGACCTTTTTGTTTATATTATAGCTTTTATGTTGCCGAAATTGAATATTTTAGAATAAATAAATAGCAATTTATTTTTGAAAGAACTTTCGTTCTCTTCATAACCTGAAAAATTAGTAATATACTTTTTATAAACGTATCTGAGTTGAATTTAATATTATAGGCGAATATGTTTTAACAATAGGCTTTGTCTTCAGTTTGTGAGTTGGCCAATTAAAAGATTTGATTTTTACCTCATACAACCAATAATCTATTTATCATTGTGTGTTTTATTTTATTTATTTATTTTTAGTTCAAATAAGTTAAAGTACATCTTTATCCTGCTTAGTGCTGAATCTTTATGTGAGAATTTACAATAGTGATTATCATCAATTTGTGACCATTATTTTGATTTAAAATCAGTTATTCACTATAATGAGCCCTAAAAAAATTAAATATGTTGGTAGTGATTTTGTAAGCCAGATGTCATCATAAAATAGTTATTAAAGCTATGTCATTCAAAAACAAAATAACAAAATCCATGCTAAAATTGTATATTATAGATTATTCATAGTACACAATATTACAGTATTATATAATTATAAATTTGAAATATGATTAATGAATATACAGCAAAGTATTTTATTTAATTTTTATTCAGAATCCTTGAAAAACAATCAATACTTCATTAATGACATATTCAAAGCAAATATTTTTATCATTAATGACTACAAAAAAAATAAAATAAAGTATTTCATTTATAATCAAAATCATATTTTGTTAATATACAACAACTAATTACAATATATTAATACAGCATTAAATTTTAAAATATGTACATTAGTTTAAAAATTATATATTGTATTTACTCACTTTTGTTGATTATAATTATTATAAACTGTAAAATTATGATCATCCTATTATAATTCAATTATTGTAATTGTTAAATTGAACAAAAATTATTTCATAAATTATGCAATTAATATTCAACTTTACATGATCAAAAGTTAGTAAATCTAAATTAAAAATAACACTTAATCTACTTGTTTGGTTTTAAAATATCTTATAATTTATTTTAGAATGACAGACATTATCACAAAAATATAAAAATATAGAAATGGGAAAAAATGAAAATTTCATTCAGCATAAAACTAAAAAATAAATTTTGATCATATAATATTAATATTTAGATTTAAATTGTGTACAGTATAAATATTAGCTAAAATAAACATTCAATCAATTTTTGCTTAAAATCTTGATAAGTGTTAATTTCAGTCAAATCAAAAGTATTATTATAAATGTATTATTGGTTTTTAAAAAATGTGAGCATGATTTCATGCATTACACAGTTAATAAATTTTGTATGATGACAATGCTATACAAATAAATTGAAGATTTATACTTTTAATATATGTTTAAATAGTCAATATTTCTGTTGTCACAAGTACTACAGTATTCAAAAATTATGTCATTCCAAAGAAAATGGCTACCACTCTTAATAAAATGTAAATTCTCATGGTTAAAAATTGCCATAGCTAGCATTTTGTATATAAAATGATGATTATTTAGATGTGCATAATACACATTGTAATAAAATCCTTAAATATTAATTACAGTATGCTAATACACAATGTTTTTCTTTTTTAATTTTTTCTTTCCAAAATTATCTGCATGATTAAAGTTCTGTAATGTATAACTCTATAATTTGGCTATATTTGTACTGTTAATAAATAACAAGTTTAGATGGTCTCAATAATACATTTAAGTGAGATATTTTTAAAAATAAAACTTCAGTATAGGCTTTTTCAGAACAATGATTAACAATTTTGCAACAAAATATAAAAAAAAATTGTCTACTGTGAAGTTATTCTTCCCGTTTCAGTTCATTTTTCTATATGTTTGCATAGTAATACTACATTTTTCCTAACAATATTGGGGGGAAAAATTTTAAAAGTTTACACTTACACATGTTGTCAATTGGAATCATGACAACAACTAATACTACTGAAAACTACATTAACTATTCAACCTATAGATCAAAGAATCTTCACAAGATATATTAACTTCAACAAAATTCAGCATTTTGTTGACACTTTGGATAAAGATGCCTCTAAGAAATTGATGATGACAATATTTAAGAGTTTTTGAAATCACACATGGAAGAATTAACTAATGAGAAATTAATATAGCTGAATGAAGAAAAGAAAATCAAAAGCCTATAAAAAAGAACATGAATATCAAAAAATGAAAAATCTGATTTGACCTCAACTTAGAATGCTCCATCAAATCTAAAAATTTCTTAAATCAGACCTCACAATATGTTGTATGAAAAGAAAATCAAAGAAGCTAGTCTACCATTTTTTTTAAAAATGTTCTTTAGAGATTCTCAGTCATCACCACCTGGTGTACTCTTCCTAATACTATGATCATCAAAGGATGTAAAAGACAATGATAAATCCTTAAAATGAGAAGTTGCTGACACAGAAAACTGGATGATAATGAGTGCTGAATGGAATAAGAAAGTTAAATATATATTTTTTTTCTTTTTATAAAGACTTGTTGCATTATCTTATTAAAATGCATATATTTATAATAAACATATAGCACAATTTACTCATGCATACATTTACATTAGATTTTTATAACTACTATATATATATATATATGATAAATAAAAATGCAAGTTAAAAAACTTGCTAACGCTTGTATTTATGTCCACAGATGGCGTCCTACCAAAAACACCGATCAAGCGTATGTTTTGTTTACATAAATGTCAGAGTAGCATTCACTATCTCTAACTATAATTCCACTTTCAGATCATGATTTCAAGCTATTTGCTATCATCAGTGAAAGATAGGAATAAAGAAACTAGATCTAAATACAAACTCTGAGCGTTTATGAAACAATTTCTATTCAGCTTGCAAGCGTGTATTTTTTAGACACGTAATGTCTTCAAACTCAGCATAGCAAACCAGATAGCTATATGGGTCTGATCTCAGTTCAGCATCACCACATAGTAGAAGCCTCTGCAATCTATATCATTGCAAGAAAGACCTCAAAGGTACATTTATGATAAACAAAAATGCAAGTTAAAAAACTTGCTAACGCTTGTATTTATGTCCACAGATGGCGTCCTACCAAAAACACCAATCAAGCGTATGTTTTGTTTACATAAACGTCAGAGTAGCATTCACTATCTCTAACTATAATTCCACTTTCAGATCATGATTTCAAGCTATTTGCTATCATCAGTGAAAGACAGGAATAAAGAAACTAGATCTAAATACAAACTCTGAGCGTTTATGAAACAATTTCTATTCAGCTTGCAAGCGTGAATTTTTTAGACACGTAATGTCTTCAAACTCAGCATAGCAAACCAGATAGCTATATGGGTCTGATCTCAGTTCAGCATCACCACATAGTAGAAGCCTCTGCAATCTATATCATTGCAAGAAAGACCTCAAAGGTAAATTTATGATAAACAAAAATGCAAGTTAAAAAACTTGCTAACGCTTGTATTTATGTCCACAGATGGCATCCTACCAAAAACACCGATCAAGCGTATGTTTTGAAATCATGATCTGAAAGTGGAATTATAGTTAGAGATAGTGAATGCTACTCTGACGTTTATGTAAACAAAACATACGCTTGATCGGTGTTTTTGGTAGGACGCCATCTGTGGACATAAATACAAGCGTTAGCAAGTTTTTTAACTTGCATTTTTGTTTATCATAAATGTACCTTTGAGGTCTTTCTTGCAATGATATAGATTGCAGAGGCTTCTACTATGTGGTGATGCTGAACTGAGATCAGACCCATATAGCTATCTGGTTTGCTATGCTGAGTTTGAAGACATTACGTGTCTAAAAAATTCACGCTTGCAAGCTGAATAGAAATTGTTTCATAAACGCTCAGAGTTTGTATTTAGATCTAGTTTCTTTATTCCTGTCTTTCACTGATGATAGCAAATAGCTTGAAATCATGATCTGAAAGTGGAATTATAGTTAGAGATAGTGAATGCTACTCTGACTTTTATGTAAACAAAACATACGCTTGATCGGTGTTTTTGGTAGGACGCCATCTGTGGACATAAATACAAGCGTTAGCAAGTTTTTTAACTTGCATTTTTGTTTATCATAAATGTACCTTTGAGGTCTTTCTTGCAATGATATAGATTGCAGAGGCTTCTACTATCTGGTGATGCTGAACTGAGATCAGACCCATATAGCTATCTGGTTTGCTATGCTGAGTTTGAAGACATTACGTGTCTAAAAAATTCACGCTTGCAAGCTGAATAGAAATTGTTTCATAAACGCTCAGAGTTTGTATTTAGATCTAGTTTCTTTATTCCTGTCTTTCACTGATGATAGCAAATAGCTTGAAATCATGATCTGAAAGTGGAATTATAGTTAGAGATAGTGAATGCTACTCTGACATTTATGTAAACAAAACATATACTTGATCGGTGTTTTTGGTAGGATGCCATCTGTGGACATAAATACAAGCGTTAGCAAGTTTTTTAACATGCATTTTTGTTTATTATAAATGTACCTTTGAGGTCTTTTTTGCAATGATATAGATTGCAGAGGCTTCTACTATGTGGTGATGCTGAACTGAGATCAGACCCATATAGCTATCTGGTTTGCTATGCTGAGTTTGAAGACATTACGTGTCTAAAAAATTCACGCTTGCAAGCTGAATAGAAATTGTTTCATAAATGCTCAGAGTTTGTATTTAGATCTAGTTTCTTTATTCCTGTCTTTCACTGATGATAGCAAATAGCTTGAAATCATGATCTGAAAGTGGAATTATAGTTAGAGATAGTGAATGCTACTCTGACATTTATGTAAACAAAACATACGCTTGATCGGTGTTTTTGGTAGGACACCATCTGTGGACATAAATACAAGCGTTAGCAAGTTTTTTAACTTGCACTTTTGTTTATCATAAATGTACCTTTGAGGTCTTTCTTGCAATGATATAGATTGCAGAGGCTTCTACTATGTGGTGATGCTGAACTGAGATCAGACCCATATAGCTATCTGGTTTGCTATGCTGAGTTTGAAGACATTACGTGTCTAAAAAATTCACGCTTGCAATCTGAATAGAAATTGTTTCATAAATGCTCAGAGTTTGTATTTAGATCTAGTTTCTTTATTCCTGTCTTTCACTGATGATAGCAAATAGCTTGAAATCATGATCTGAAAGTGGAATTATAGTTAAAGATAGTGAATGCTACTCTGACGTTTATGTAAACAAAACATACGCTTGATCGGTGTTTTTGGTAGGACGCCATCTGTGGACATAAATACAAGCATTAGCAAGTTTTTTAACTTGCATTTTTGTTTATCATAAATGTACCTTTGAGGTCTTTCTTGCAATGATATAGATTGCAGAGGCTTCTACTATGTGGTGATGCTGAACTGAGATCAGACCCATATAGCTATCTGGTTTGCTATGCTGAGTTTGAAGACATTACGTTACGTGTCTAAAAAATTCACGCTTGCAAGCTGAATAGAAATTGTTTCATAAACGCTCAGAGTTTGTATTTAGATCTAGTTTCTTTATTCCTGTCTTTCACTGATGATAGAAAATAGCTTGAAATCATGATCTGAAAGTGGAATTATAGTTAGAGATAGTGAATGCTACTCTGACGTTTATGTAAACAAAACATACGCTTGATCGGTGTTTTTGGTAGGATGCCATCTGTGGACATAAATATAAGCGTTAGCAAGTTTTTTAACTTGCATTTTTGTTTATCATAAATGTACCTTTGAGGTCTTTCTTGCAATGATATAGATTGCAGAGGCTTCTACTATGTGGTGATGCTGAACTGAGATCAGACCCATATAGCTATCTGGTTTGCTATGCTGAGTTTGAAGACATTACGTGTCTAAAAAATTCACGCTTGCAAGCTGAATAGAAATTGTTTCATAAACGCTCAGAGTTTGTATTTAGATCTAGTTTCTTTATTCCTGTCTTTCACTGATGATAGCAAATAGCTTGAAATCATGATCTGAAAGTGGAATTATAGTTATAGTGAATGCTACTCTGACGTTTATGTAAACAAAACAGATGCTTGATCGGTGTTTTTGGTAGGATGCCATCTGTGAACATATATATATATATATATATATACTAGGTAAAATTGTTTGTTAACCCTTTTCCCGCCTCTTACGAGGCTCCTCGTAGACATCTGACATCACTCTAACTCTGCGAGTTTTTATATGAAAATATTTGTTCAATATGTTTTTAAATAGGTTTTTAAAAGCTCTATAAGATGGTGCCCTCTTCCGAATTCTTTTACAAGTAAAAAATAAAAAAACTGCATTTAAAGCTAAACAAAGAAAGACGCTTATTAATGATTGGCTCTCAGCCAGTTCTCAGCCGACAAAGACATTCTGATTGGCTGGAAAAAACAAAGAAACCGCCTGATCAAAGAAAATAAAGATAAACACTGAGATTTTCATTTCGAATGTGATTTAAGTATTAAAAAAAGTATAATTTGACAAATTAAAAATAATTTTTAAAAAATAAACTAAAAAAACAAAATTATTTTCGAAAAATATCGAAGATTTTTGTAAAAATATTGAAGCTGTAGTAAAAAGAAATATTTACTTCTCTATAACGTAAAAGTCGATCTTTTTGTTTATATTATAGCTTTTATGTTGCCGAAATTGAATATTTTAGAATAAATAAATAGCAATTTATTTTTGAAAGAACTTTCGTTCTCTTCATAACCTGAAAAATTAATAATATACTTTTTATAAACGTATCTGAGTTGAATTTAATATTATAGGTGAATATGTTTTAACAATAGGCTTTGTCTTCAGTTTGTGAGTTGGCCAATTAAAAGATTTGATTTTTACCTCATACAACCAATAATATAATTAGTGGTTTAAGGGTTAATACAATATTAACAATTTATGATATAATTTTTATCTTCAGAAATGAACAAAATTTTTTCTCATAGAAAACCATTATAATCCTTTGTTTTTATATGAACTTTTATCTTTATGATGAGTTTTGAAGAACCAATTGTGCTCACCAAGCAGAAGAAAGATATATAAAATATTATTAATAATAAATCTTTATTATGTGTCTCTTCCTTCTCCTTTTTTGTCATGTATTCCATGTGACATTTTTATCATTTTTTTCCTTTAAATAAAAACTTTGACATTTAACTTTTATTATGACAATTTGTTATTTAAATGTATCCATAGTGATGATAATTTTGACTATTATCATTAGTTATCTCCAAAAGCACATCAACTCTTTCAATGCTTAACCTTTACACATTCATAACTAATTTTCTTTTAAATCTTCAACTTTTTCTTTCTTTCATTTTCTTGTTTTCCATAATCATTTCATATTTTTTATAATTTTTTTGAACAGTCTAACTCCTATTTTATTTCATAATTTCATCAACAAATTATATAATTCCATTAATAATCTTTACTGTTTTAATATTACAAGTCCTTTTCTTACAACTTATTTTTTATCATTCTTCAAATCCTTAATTCAACATATTTTTTTCACAAAATTTTTTCTAATTATCCAATTCTCTACTTGTATAAAACTATACTCCAATAAAATATTGAACAGACTTTTTTCTTAATTCCAACTTCAGTATACCACAAAATAATTTTATATCCTATTTAAAGTTTATTTACCTATTGCAAGTTTTACCCTAATTTTTGTCAATATTTTTATCAACAGATAATCATTTTTTAGATAGTTAAAACAATCTGCTCTAAACCTTTTTGCCCAACTGGTTACTTATAATCTTTTATCTTCTCATCTGTAATTTATTGTGCAAATTCGCACGTTATCTTTTTAATAATAGTATCTTCAAGAAATAAAAGAATCTTAATGTTATATAAATCAAAGTCTGGTCTTCATAATTTAGTGCAATTGCAAAATGGCAGACTCTTAAACTTCAGGTCTAAAATTGTTGCAATGACTTCTGATGCTCAAACTTCCTATGAACTTCTGAAAAATAAACCATTTAAGTATTGTTTTAACATTTTAATGAGTTTTATAAAACTTTAAAAATAATGTTATTTCTTACTTGAATTCATATATTATAATGCAAAAGTAAGCAATATCGAACTTTATCTCTGGCAATATATTTTGATTAGATAACTGAACCACATGTTTGAATATATTGCCCTCCGTTTTTTGATTTTATTAAATGCGTTTTAATATATATGTTATCTGATTTTTTTTAAAAAAATAGTAAACAATAGACAGCTGCAATGTAGGACAATTTTATTAGCTATATAAAAAGTCAACTTTTTTAAAATTCATCATACTAATGCACAAGTATATTATAAACAAAATTATTAATACAAATATAATCTATGAATTGAGATTATTTATTTAAAAACATATATATATATTCTTAAGAAAAAATTATCTTATTAGGTAAATTTTGCAAAAATATAAAAGGAATTTTCTAACTTTTTTTTTTATTGGTAAACGTAATTTAATGCTACCCCGTGTTAGAATCAAATGATTTATGGCAAAACGAAATTATTAAAAATTATCTATTAATTGTTTAATAATATAAATTGTATAGATTTAATTTTTAAATATATTAATACAAATTACTTTTCTATTGTTTGTATTTTTTTTTTGTAATGAAGTTCATCTTTCAACAGCTTCAGATAATTAGAAACCTCATTTTTTAATTGAAACGAAAAAAGCCTATCTACCCACTTCACTGGTTGCCAGTACACATTTTTTTAAATATATATATATCTTTTAGATATGTTTTTTTTTTTTTTTTTTTTGGATTCATACATTTTTAAATTACCTAGTTGTATTAAAAGTTGTTTATTATTATTTTTTTAGTGCTTCATACTTTTTCTAAATTACGGTTTTATTATTTGTTTGTATGTTTGTTTGTTTGTTTGTTTTTTTGTAATCAATACCAGCTAACTGTTTTCAACGTAGATCACGTGACGTGTAAATGTTTATCAAATTATCAAAATGGCGATTAAAACATTATTTTTATTGTAGATGTGTAAACAATATTTATATTATTATAAAAGTAGTGATATTTTATATCATATTAATGAATAAGCCCTGTATAATTTAAATCTAAATCTATATATTTCCATAAAATATTAATATTCCAAAACTAATTCCTTATATCATCACCATCATCAGCAGCAACAACCATTATCAATCTACTACAGGATGAAGGTCTCTCCAAGTTCAATCCATATTCTCCGATCTTTAGCTTTTCTTCTCCACATCGCCCCTGCACACTTTCTTATTTCTTCAATCCATCTCACATGTGGTCTCTTTCTGGGTCATTTACAATCTCTTGGAATCCAGTTTAAGATTTTAATTGTCCATCTATTATCATCTCTACTAGCAATATATGCAGCCAATTCCATTTCAGTTTTTTTAATTTTTTCAATGAGGTGAGTAACACCTGCTTCTCTTACCCATATATTGCGTCTTCGATCTCTTCGTGTTACTCCCAACATGCATCTCTCCATACTTTTTTGAGCAGTCTGAAGTCTCTGTATTGCTTTTCTATTAAGTGTCCAAGTCTCAGATCCATAAGTAAGAACTGGTAAAACCCATTTATTAAAAACCTTCCTTTTTCCTTTTAGTATCAAATTATTTCTACCAAAAGTACTCCAACCAAGTTTAATTCTATGATTAATTTTATCCATTATGTTTCCATCTGTATTAATAATCTGACTAAAGTATTTATAACTGTTAACTTCTTTTATGTCATCATAATCAATCTTTATTTTCATATTTTGAGAAAATTCATTAAACATTACTTTAGTCTTTTTAACATTTATCTTTAGTCCTACTTTCTTTACTTTCATCTGATAACTCCTGCAACATTTCCTGCACCTCTAAAGCATTATTTGCAAAAACAACTACATAATCTGCAAAATCTAAATGACTTAAATAATCTCCATTTACTTTCACTCCTTTAGCTTCCCATTTTAATCCACAAAATACTTCTAGCAGCACTGGTGTAAATAATTTTGGAGATATGGAATCACCCTGTATTACACCCTTTTCAATGTTGACTTTCCCAGTACCATTATGTAATCTAATTGTTGTTGTTGCATTTTTAAAAATATTCTTTAAAATATGACAATATCCTGGATCTATACCTTGATGATCCAATGCTTTAATCACTGAAGAAATGCTTATAGAATCAAATGTCTTTTCATAATTTACAAATTCAAAGCATAATGACAACTCATATTGATTTGTCATTTCTATAACTTCTCTTAATACCTGAATATGATCTACTCTACTAAAACCACTTTTAAATCCATTGTTCTCTTGTTTGGTGGAAATCCAATGTTCTCTGTAGACGAACTGTAATTATCATGGTAAAAATTTTGTAAAACTGATAAAAGGCTGATAGGTCTGTAATTTCTAATATTGTCTTTATTATTTTTTTTAAATATTAATATTAATACTGCATTTTTCCAATTATCTGATACATCTTTATCATTTAGACATTTGGTATATAACTTTGCTATTTTTTTCTATTTCTTTACCTGCTTTTTTTAATATATCAATTATAATTTCATTATTACCTGGAGCCTTTCCTTTCTTCATATATTTAATTGCATGTTTCACTTTTTCATTTAAAATTGTGGCCAATTTAGAAGATGTAGTAGATATAGGAGATACTTGTTCTTTATTACTATATAATTCTTGATGAAAATCTTCTACCCATTTCATAATGTCATCTCTCTTTTTAGTAATAATTCCATCTTTTTTTCTTATTGCAGATATAAATTTCCTATCAATACCAAAATGTTGTTTTACACTCTTGAGACTTTTATTCTCTTCTACAGCTTTCCTTGCTAGTTCACAGTTATACTTTCTTATATCATTTTCAACTCTTGTAAGCATCATTTTACAAAATTTGAGATTTAAAATTCTTTTTAGTGCATCATTTTTGTATATCTTCATATTTCTTCCTTTCTTCATAAATTCTCTAGTCTCAGTACAAATTGTATTGGTCAATTGCTTCTTTTTTCCACCAGCTATCTTTGTTGCAGTTTTTAAAAGTGTATCAGTTATTTTCATATTAATTTCATTAAAATCTGAATCATGTTCAAAATCTACTAATACTTGAAACCGATTTGTAAATTCTAATTTAAATTCATTAGAATGTTTTTAAAGATTAGGAATATGAACTGTAAACATTGTTTTTCTTAATAATTTTTGTCCCTCTAGTTTTGCATTAACACATATCTTGCATCTTACTAATTGATGATCATTTCCTGTGTTAAATTTATTAAGAACATTACAGTCTTGAAATATGTATTTTCTATTTGTCGACATATAATCCAATTCTGTTGTACCTCCATTTGGATGCTTCAGGGTCCATTTCCTTTTAACATTTTTCTCAAAAAAAGAATTCATAATATAAAGTTTTTCTTTTTCTGCAAACTCCACAAATCTATGTCCTCTCTCATTTCTATTACCATAACCAAAATTACCTACAGCCCTTTCATCTTTTATTTGTTTGCCAATTCTAGCATTAAAGTCTCCCATAACAATTTTAAAATGTTGTTTACTCTGATCAAAAGCCTTTTGTACATCCATATAAAAATCTTCTACTACTTCATCACTATGAGAACTTGTTGGGGCATAAACCTGAATTATCTGCATTTGGTATCTGCTATTAAGTTATATAACTAATCTTGCCATTTCGTCAGATACACTCCACTTGTATTTCCAATATTTGTGCCTTTATAATAGAGTACATGTCCACTTTTTAAATCAATTGTCTCTTCACCTTTTCTTCTAACTTCACAAAGTCCAATAATGTCCCATTTAATATAAGACAGTTCTTCTTTTAATTCTTGCAATCTTCCTTCACTTGAAAGTGATCTGCAGTTGTAAGTACCTAAATAAAAAGTCATCATCAAATGGCAGCCTGGGTCCACAATCAGAGAATTCTTAGCACCCTCCACCTTTGGCCACCAACCGCTGCCTTGGTTGGTAACTTTACAGCCTCCTGGGAATAAGGGCTATGATTTATTTTTGTCTGTCATAATTGTATATATCTATTGGAAAAATATTTATCATTTACACAAAGATTCATTCTGCCTTATCAGGCAACTGAGAAAAAAATACCATGGTGTTTCTTGATCTTAAACTCATAGGTAAAAATCCAATAAACTCACAATGCTGGATAATGCATGTTGGTGAGCAGCCCATCTATGTTTGTATACTATATGAATAATCACATAGTAATAACAGCTGCAATGACAAGACTATATGGAGAGGACATTATGAGTTTGCCCTGCCTGTTTCCTTTAAGGCCTCCCCAAGAGGAAAGTATTAACTTTGTTGTATTATTAATTAAAATCAGACTAGCTTTGAAATCCTTTCCAAAAGGTAAGTCCACTGGAATTGAAAACTGAAGAAGAATCAATAATTAAACTAAGCAAATTTTTCCAATTAAATGAAAAAAATATTGGATGATTTTTATCACATGTGACTAATATTATTAATAAAAATTCTATAATAGAGATTAGAATTTTACAATATAACGAATTGCAGATATATAAATTGGTTTTAGGAAAGGTCAAAATATTAAATTTATAATTGCTGATATATGTTGGATAATAGAAAAGTACAAGAAATAGCAGGAAAAATATGTATTGATTATAATAAAATCTAATTCAGTTACCATGCTAAAATGTGAAAATAGTTTTAAAGAAGAAAAGGATACAAAAATATTTCATTGTTGTTATGAGAAAATTTTTATACAGGACTTTAAGCAATAGTTCAAATGAAGTATGGTAAAGGAGACTGGATTCATATTGAGAAAAAGTTATATGTTCTGATTATATATCAAGTTTATGATAAAGAAAGCCATATGGACAAAAACAAATGTGAATTGAGAATTGCTGAAAGAAACATCAACAACCTTACATATGATGGTGGTAGTAGACTTGTAGGTAAAAGTGCAGAAAATCTCAATAGTTTTTTCATGAAAGTTAAAAAAAACAGGATGAATAGATAAGAATAGATTATAATGATGGTATCAGTGGCTGAACTTGGAAAATTTATCATAAAAACCAATACTGTCTTCTTAGATCTTCATAAATAAGAAAGGATTTGGTCTTCAAAATATTCTTAGTGAGTAATTCTAGATTGAATTGCATTGAAAACCATGAAAGAATTTTTAAATATAGTGTTATTATATTTAATGCAATGATTGGAATTTCTCAAAGCAAGAGTGGTTTTTGTGTTTGTGTGCATGTGAAAAATATAAACCAGGTGAAAAAATAGAAAAACTAATGATGCTTTTTGGGTTATAGTTTTTGTAGAAAACTTTTGAATGTCAACAAACTATAAATAAAATGTACAAATTAAATACTAACCAGATTAACCTGAACTTTTTCTCCCTTGAGGCACAAATAAGTGGACTATCTGAAATTATTTAATTCATTAAAAATGTGTATAATGTTGGAAAGATTTTAACAAACATAGAATATCATGAAATAAATTCACTATCACAATAATCAACATGAGTCTGATTATCCTGGAAAAATCAATAAATGATGATAATACACTGGAGAAATGTTATTCATATGAATGTCAATGATTTTGTATATAATATATGCAAAAATATGTATATACAGAGTCAAATTATTTCACAAGTCATTAATGTCATCTCTCTCTTTTACAATTCCCTTTCTACAATTGTGGTAAATTCATTAGGAAAAATATGACACTAAATCAGATTATCAATTTCATACTATTTTAAACTGGAATTTAAATAAATAAACAACTAATATCTTTCAACAATCCAGCTAAAATCAAACTTTCATGTTATGGTGTAATATAAAAATTTAACCAATCATCCATTAGAACATTGGTTTTTAAGACTATAGCATTTTACTTCAGATGGCTATGAGAAATAATTAAATTGAATCAAAAATATTATTAGCCTCAGATACAATTGTCCTCAGTGGGAATTCGTTTGCTGAATTTTTATATTATACAATAAATTGAAAGTTTGATTTATCAGGTAAAATTGTGAACTAATTCTATTATATAAGTATTTACATTTTTCAGAGAATGCTGATTTCGGATGTAATATTTATTATGATAATTATTATTTCAATATGATTTGTAAACATCATTAAAGTAAATTTTGTTTTAATTTTTAGTGTAGTATAATAAATAATTTTAATTTTCCTCCACCATTTTTTTATTCAAAAGTATTTACAAAATGAAGATCTTTTTCTCTTTATTCCAAGTAATGATAATATTTCTATTTCAATTTTTATTGGATTTGTGCTATTTTGCTAAATGCATTATACAAAAAAACTGGAAAGATTTTCATTTATTTTATTACTAACCTTTTTTTTTCTGCAAGTTCTGTTATTTTTATAGTGTAATTTTTTGTTTTGTTTTATAATAAAATGAAGTTTATGACATAGCTCTAAAATTGAGATAAATTATATTCAGAGGGTACAAACACTGACTAATTCAGCTGATGACGATCATGTACTATTGTTTGATACCTTTGGACACAAAATATTCCTTGTAAAAAAATTACATAAAATTAATTTATAAATGCAAATTTAGACAGCTTTACTTCCTCTGGAATCTTGAATAAATGTTAATCACATTATTTGCTTAGAAATTATTACGTTTCTTTTTGCTTTAAATTTTACAATTTTTTATAAACTTCATAATATATTTTTTAACATTTTTTACCATTCGTTTTATTCATGCATGCAAACATGATATCCTTTTCAAGTGTATTAATCTTATCTTCTATGTGTTTAAAATATTACAATTTTCATTATTTTATCAGCTTTAACCATTGTCTTTTTTGCAGTTACTTTCTCCAATATACATTCATTAGTTTTCCTAGCTGTCCAAGATATCGCGAAGTATCTTAGTGAATCAATTCTTGTTTTGTCTACTTTTTTTCAATATCCATGTCTCATAACCATATATTTCAAGATTAACATACTTATGCCTCTCTTTTTTTATATAGAATTAATTTTTATAAATGCCTTTAATGCCGACGGTAATCATGCATTTGTCTTTGCATGACATATTTCATCTTGATTTATTTTGAGACCCAAATAGATAAACTTTACAATTTATTTCAGCCAATCTTCATCCATTTTTATCTCTAACTTTCTAACAGTCAATTGCATTGCTCGCTTTCCTTGTATTTGAGCCTTTATCCATGCTATGTTCCTGTCTTTACCAAATGATCTACTAGTTCCTCTATCTTCTTTATTAATGGAAGTAAAATGTCATATGCATATTGCAAATTATGTATATGTCTTCCTTTAATATAAAATCTACTCAGGTACTATCTCTGTACAATATTGAATAATCAAGGTAATAACTTGTAGCCCTACTCCCCACCCATTTATCCACTTTAAACCAAGCTGTATTTGTCTGTGCTACTCTCTGCTTTTTTGTTTTCTGTACATATGCATTTAATAAAATATTTTTGAATGCCATTTCTGATATTTAATGCTAAAAATCATATGAAAATGACATATCTTGCTTAAAATTGAAATTCAATTACTATACAATGAAATTTTTAATCCGCTGTTTTTAAAAAAACTAAACAAAATTTAAAAAAATGCAGAAAAAATCATACTACTGGGAATCCAATAGGGTGTAGATAAAACAATTTAATAATTATTTGCTGTAATATACTACAATGTAACCTTTCAGTTGTTTAATATTTTTTCAAATAAATGATCAAAATTATGATTTTTATTTTATTTTCTATTTTTAATATTTATATTAAAAAAGTTTTTTTCTTCAGAAATATTTATAAAGGGATACTGTTCTAATAGTTATGCAAACAGTTATTTTTGTGAAATTTATAATCTCTATGTTTACAATACTTATAAAAATTGTTATTGAAATAATACATTATATAAAAAGCTTTATGAAAGGATTTATAGGATTTGAACTTGGAGCTTCGCTAATAAAAACTCATTTCTTTTTCTGTGCTAGACTATTTATAATGTTATAATATTTATAAAAGCAGTCAGTGAAATTCAATATCTACAAACTATTTAAAAACATACCAGTTGTATACTGCATATGTATAATGTATTCAACCTGGTAAAGTTCATGTTAGCATTCAGTAATAAATAGACAAATAATTGTTTTTACTTAGCAATTTATAAACTCTATGTTAAAATGCTTATAAAAATAGTTATATAAGTGGTAATGATTTTATGAAAAGCTTTATAAATAATTTATGGACATTACAACTTGCATATGGCACAAATTAGAACAATTTTTTTCTATTAGACACATTTAAAAGGTTCTAAGAGATAATTATAAAAACAATTATTTATATAAACTCTACAATGACATTCAACATCTACATATTACTTGTCAAGATGGAAAACATAAAATTTTTCAGAATATATTTCTGAATTATCTATCAACATAGTAAATAAAAATACATAAAAAATATAAATAAGTATGTCATATATAGAGCTATGAAATAATCTCTTAACAAGCTTTAGAATATCAGACAGTTTCCGCTATTGGCTTCCTCAGTGAGGTGCTAGGATATTCAAGCATTAGATTAAAAATACCAAGACAAGCCCAGCACTTTATTTAATGGATAACTATTAAGTAGAAAATCTGAAATTTTCAAACATCCATATGTCTTCCAACCAGCTATCTAACTTAAATAGCCACATGGGACTGAACTAAGTTCAGATACACCATATATTAATAGCTTAGCAATATAAAATTGCCAAAGTCTCAATAGCAAAAAATAAATTTAAAAAAAAATCAAGTCAGATATCACATGACCTAATTTAACAAACTTGTATTACAAATGTTATATATAGAGCCCACAAATAAGCTCTTGACAAGCTTTGCAGAATATCCTCAATCTAATGCTTGAATATCATAGCACCTCACTGAGGAAGCCAGTAAAAGAAACTGGTCTAGGATTGGGGATATTCTGAAAACCCTATTAACAACCAATTTGTGAGCCCTGTATATAACATTTCTGATACAAGCTTGTTAAAATTAGGTCATATTATATCTGGCACAAATTTTCCCCATATTTTGTAAATAAGTATGTCATATATATAAAACCTAAAATATTTTATTAAGAAAATAAATTTAAAGATATAAATAAAGACATCACATGTTTTCAAGATCTACTACAGAAAATGGAAATGGCTATTTATTACTTTATTATTTATTGAAATGTGTTATACTAAATAATATTTATATAAATCAAAAATTTTTTAAATTATATATATTTTTATTTCTAAAATATTAAAAATATGTTAGATATTACAGCAAGAAATTCGAATTCAAAATCTGCAATAGAAAAAAAGGTTGGGAGGGGGGTCAATACCTATGATAGAAAGAAAAACTTTATTATCTCTATTATTTATTTAAAAATTTATCATTATAAATGATATATGATGTAACTGGACACACCCTTGTTTAGTCTCTTTTACCTCGGTTGTATTTATTTCCTGATGACCATATTGTAGGAAGGAACCATTG
>JAQFVV010015211.1:0-2500 GCA_028023455.1 Epiperipatus broadwayi
CCGGATTTCAATCAGGTTCAATATATAACTTTACAAATCTATATAGCCATTCACTCCTGACTTAATTTAACATTTAGATACATTTGCACAGATGAATTTTATAAAATTTGTTTTATAATGTTGTGTATAGATCGGCTGCATAGATTCCATGGTCAAAACGTCCCAGAATAAACATAACCGATCAAAATACAAAGTCATCAATAACATCAATTGCAGAGGGAATACAAGAAGCCCAGTAACATTCAACATAAGATGCCGCAATAACACCAATGACCTATATATTCCAATCAAATATGAAACAGCAACACAATTAACCATTAACAAATCCATGCAATGTCTATACCCAACTTAAATTTCATGCATTTAAATAATTTATACAATAAGAAAAAAGATAATGGAAATGATGTTTATCACTGCAAAACATATAAATTTAAACCTTATTAATTTGATCTAAAAACTTACAAAAGTCAGATAAGAGTCTATTTTAACATTTAAGTTGGCTTGTTTATTAATTTGTCAACTCTTGATGAAAGTTCTTAATTAATTTTATGATTTTAACAATTTTTCAGTTCATATAGCTTATGGTAGAAGAGTCCAGGTTCCTGTTTTTTAATTCCCGCGACATCTCCATTGGAAGATAATGTTCTGGAGGTGGCATTAGCTGGTTTCATTCTGGTATCACAGTCTTTTCATTTTTAAAATAAGTGATAGAGAATGACAAGTGCATCTTGTCATTCTTCTTACCAAATCAAGTTGTAAAAACTGACTGGAACTCAATATTTTTTTCTTTATAGTCATCCTATGGATTCCACGAACAAAAACGTCACTGCTCCATTTTTTCGTTATGGTCCGGGCCTTTATTTGCTTCCATTGATCAAGCTAAAATCTCTTTATTCTCTTATCTATTTTTGATCTGACTTTTTAATTACACAGCCTTTGGATAAATAATAAACAATCATTTCCATCTACAAAAATATTTTATCTTTAAATCTTATACTTTTTTATAAAAAAGTACGTTCAAATACTTATTTATTTGTTGTTTTTTTAAAAATATTTTTAAAGTTTTGAATCTGTGCGAATGTATACGTTTAACAAAACATTTTAATTTTAGCGTTTAGTTTTTGTTTTTTTTTTTTTTTTAATAGATTTTATTTTTATTAGCGAACTTTAAGATTTTATTTTAAATTAATGTAACAGCATATTTATATACCGTTACATTATATTAAAGGAAAGAGCGGACCATAATAACAGTCAGAGTAACATTACATTAGTAAAGAAAGCATTATAACAAAAATAAATAAAATAGTACTATAAAGGCTCAAATATTACAAACATTAAGATAATAATCAGCTCACAAGAATCATTAGCAGTATCTTAGAAGCAGACATAAGACTGTAGAAGCAGAAAAACAACATAAGGAAGCACAAAAATCAGTTCCACATACTTAGAAAGTTTAGCAAGATATTAGTATTTCAAATATGTAATAAAAAACAAAAACAAATGAGAAATAATAAACCCACCTTAGCACTTAAGAAACTTACTATTTTACTCCTGTAGAAATTATTAATATCCTTTATTTTCCAACACAATTTTTTTTAACCTTATGGTTGAGTGATGAGTTCAAAATCTAATGGTTTACTAATCAATTTTTAGTTTAAGGAAAACAAAAAACAATCTTCTTGGTGAATTGAGTGAAACTATTATCACCTGCTTATCACTATGATTCTTGAATGTCATTTGATTTCCCAAGCAACAGATTATATTATTATTATTATTCAGTATTTTTTAAGAATACTATTATATTAATCAAGCTTATAATATCAAATGTATTTTTCAGAACTTTATAATTATTGTGTTGTTTTTGTGTATATATAAATCATTATGTATTTTTTGTCTTGGCTTGTCTTAAGGCAGATAAATGTACTCACACATATACTTCCAGCAAGCATTTTGAATACATTATTGCACTTCTCAAATATTCCAATTGAAAAAAAAAAGAATCATATACATTTTTAAAATAATATTTCTGACTGTTACACAACTCTTATACAAGTTAGAAACTGGGTTCAACCTGCTTTTAACGCTTTGTGGAGGAGTATAATTATACATATATGCTTAAAGACATGTGAAATACTCCAAGATGTACATTTCATACTGAACCAGCACTCATCAGTTGGCCCAAATCATAATTTCTTACACATATCTTTATCATTGATCAGTATATATAGATAGCTAATTACTACAGTTTAACTGTAATAAATATTTTTTATTTTACCCTTATCTTGTAATTAATAATACCCTAATGCATTGAAGATGAAACTATTCCACATACTAATTTATTTAGGCTGAGTGCTTTCAGAGTTTCATTACTCCATAATCATAGCCTTGTAGATTGTCAATGTAATTATATGCAAATATATGCAGAAATATTTTTTTTATATTATCCACTTTCTGGAAATGGCAAAGCAAGTGTCTTTTCTATTTATAGAGTTAGTGTCAC
>JAQFVV010015211.1:7500-18786 GCA_028023455.1 Epiperipatus broadwayi
TTTGGGTTGGAAACATTATGGTGTTTTCATCTTGGGTTCCTAGCTTTATAGTTAACCAAATAAATAAAAGATGGCATCTAGAGAGTTGCATTAGATCCTAATATCTAGGCAGTGGTCTCAAATCTAAGGCTCCTCACTGATGAAAGCCTCAAACTAGAAACTAGTCTGGGAATGTTGGATGAGCAGGCACTAGATAGGAATTTTATGCATAAACCTTCCTGCATACATTGATTATGAAAGTTTGCACTTTGTAGCATTAGTGTATGCAGAGTTTGACACTCTTATGGACATTTATAATTATTTTTATATAAATCAAATTAATAAACTCATCCATTCATAAGTTTTTACTTCTCACTTTTTTTTAAAGTGTCATAGCATCAGCCAGGAAGCGAACCCGCAACCCGGGCAAGTGCCTGCTAGTGCAAGGCAGTCACGCTAACCTCTCGACCATCAATGCAAGACTACTTCTCACTTTTGTATTTTCAAAATCATTAATTTGCAGATTCATTTGCAATGTCTCCTTGCAATATCTTCAAGCTGGTTTTGCCAATTAAATTTCTTTTGAAATTTTTATTACTTTTAATTTATTTAAAATCTACGCCAGTTAAAGTTACCAGAAGTGGAAAAAACATTTTTATTAAATTCATATTCTAAATAAGTATAATTAAGAATTCTAAAATTTGCTTAATTGGCATTTTTTCGATAACATCTTTCAAATATAAAAATCACTCGAATTAATCAAATAAATTATTCTAAGAAAATATTCTAATATTATTTAATAGGGGTTATATTGATTAAATTTTAATATATATTATATTGTGGATATTTAAAAATCTTAAAAGTTATAATGATTTTCTGGATTTCTATGTGTAGAGAATGAACCAGACTGTAAACATACATAAATATATCACAGCTATTCATGAAAACGAGCACCGTCATTCAGCTCCAAGGAAAAAAAAAAGAAAAGAAAAAAACTGTTCTAGAAATGAACTTTCCAATATTATACAAACCAGTCTGTGGACTATAAGTATATTCATATACAGAACACGCTGATCCATTTCTCTGTTTATTCGATATTTTGTGACGATGTTTTTTAATTTCATCAGAAAGCTTTTCTTTCTGAAATACTTCAACATCACAAATATGGCTTTCCTAGGTATTCTTTCCCCTGCCATATTTTCCTATTGGAAGCAATCAATATCAGATTATCTTAAAATGTCTTTGAAATAGTCCTTATGATGTAGGCAGGGTCTACTTTTCTATGAAAACATGCTCAAGATTTACCATAAAACAACCTACTAAGAAGTGTCACATTGCTCATCTATTTTACATGGCCAATCCAATGAACATATCATTTAACCATAGCAGTTTTTTTAGCAAGTTGAAGAATATATTGATTAATTTTATGATCATGCCTTTGGATTTTTAAAATTTTATTGTGTCAATAGGATGTCCAAGTTTCTCTTCCATACACAAAATTAGATAAAAATAACATCTCTCTATATATCTAACTTAATTGAAGTAATTATTTTTTAGTGATTAAATATTCTTTTAACTTGTCAATATTAGCAGCAGGACATTGGAATCTATGTTGTATCTCATTCTCTAAGCTCACTATTCTACTTCTAAAGCTACCAAACATTTTAAATTGGTTCACATTCTCAAGTTGATAACTATCCAAAATAAAAGTTGCTGAAAATTTTTCTTTCATCACTGGCTGATAAAAAAACCCAATCAACAAAGATTTTAAATTTTGTATTCAAAACATTAATTTATATCTGGAAATTGTCTTTTGAATTGGAAAAAACTAGCACCATTATCATTGTACTGTAAATCCAAAATCCAAGAAGTAGAAATTCTTATTTTTGCTTTTAATAAATTCAAATTAAAAATTTCACCATCAACTTGTATGAACCTTGATCCTTGTTTTATTAAATTTTCTATAAATAGTTCCAAAAAAAAATGTTATAAAAATTGAAAACAGTGTTAGAGTAAGTACACATCTTTGGTTAACATCAATTTTCATTTCAAATAGATCAGATTTTTCAATTACAGTAATAACATTTCCTATCACTCCATTGGTATAGAAGTTGTATAATAGTAATAAATTTTGGTGTATAACAAATTACTTTCAATCAATGTTGTAACCTTGTTCAATTAACTGAACCAAATGTCTTGATTAAATCAATAAAAGCACCTTGTTCAATTAACTGAACCAAATGTCTTGATTAAATCAATAAAAGCAATTTATAAATCATTCTTTTGTTTTTGATACTTTTCTTGTATTTGTTTGGCAAACAAAAACTATAGCTACAGTGCTGTTTCATTCTCTGAAACCACATAAAGTCTCTAGTATACATTCTTCTCTGACTAAAAATCCCTGTTTTGTCTGTTATTTGAATGAATGTTTGTCTATAACCATGCTTAATTGGTTTTTTAACTTACTTTATTTTAATTGGTTGCCTTAAAAAAGTACAAAAATGACCAATTTGACAGCATCCAAAAAAATTAATAAATAACTATATTATGAACATTTTATGCAAAGGAAGTAATTCCACCCTCTGTATTTAATAATTCTTAATATTTTATGACAAGGAAATAATTCCACCATTAATAAAAAACACTAAGAAAATCGGTGCATGTGCATAGCTACAATACAGATCTGAATAGGTATAGGATTTTTTTTTTCAAGTGTCATAGCATCTTCCGGGACGTGAACCCACAACCCGGGCAACTGCCTGCTAGTGCAAGGCAGTCACGCTGACCTCTCGACCACCAATGCAAGACATAGGTATAGGAGGTATAGGATTTAAATCATAAATAAAATGTGATTACAATGCATAAATTCATGTTTGAAATGTGACATTCTTTTTTTTTATTAAAACATCCAAATAGCTTCATCTAATAGAATCAGTTGATTTGAATAAATTATTAAATGAATTAAAACACACTTTGCTATAAATGTAATTTTTATGATAAAATGTTATCTGCACATACATTTTCACAAATGTAATGATGCCTACATAAGTATCTAAAATAATCATATCTCGTGTATTAAAAAAGATGATGATCCATTCAGAATGAGATCCATTATTCAATTTTTGCCAAGCTTATAAAACCATTATTGTAATCCCTTTATCAGTAATACCTTAATATAAGACCATATAATAATCGTTTAAAAAACATGGTATATCATTGGGTAAAAAATTATTTTTTCTCTTAAAATAAATATCTAATTTTTTTCTCCAGAAGATTTAAAATAAATACTCTAAAAATAAATTTCTCAGATATTGAATTAGTAATCAATTTAGATATCTTAAAAATGCATATAGTATAAAAGTATTTTGCTCTCAAAGAGAGTTTTCTTTATGAGTTTTAATCAAAGCAAAAAGGCGGGGAACTAATAATCCGAGAATTAATTAATATCTTTCTGCTATTTTCTTTATTAACGAAATCGATATTAATAACTTTTTATTCTGAAACTACATATTTTAATATATTTACTTGTGCTAATTCTTTTTTATTTTTTTAAAAAAAAATCGAATTACATACATATTTTATTTAAGTGAATAAAAATATATTTTATTTCATAGGCAGGCTGGCACGCGCACCCATATAAAAGCAAAGCTTGGACATTTTTTCAAATAGTTGACAAATAAATGAAGTTACTACCATTCTTAGGTCAAAAGAGAATTAATGCCCCAAGTTATTATATGTGGTAATGCAACGGAGTGAAACAAAAACATGATATAAGTATGAAGTCTTTTTATATAAAGTGTCATAGCATCGGCCGGGACGCGAACCCGCAACCCGGGCAACTGCCTGCAAGTGCAAGGCAGTCGCGCTGACCTCTCGACCACCAATGCAAGACAAGTGTGAAATCTTTATCATTAGAAAGATGTAGGTTTCTGAATAGCATAAATAAAGTCAATCTGATCAATTGAATGGAACTACGTTCCTGCTAACTGGTTACTTAGATCTCACAAGATCATCACAGCAAACAGTCTATTTGATTAGTATTATCACTGATTCTAGACGCTGTCATATTACTAAGAATGGAATTTAAAACTTATGAGGAATAAACTGACATGTTTACATGATCTCAAATTAGTGTTTATTTAATAGTAATAGAATTCACAACAAAAAAGATGGAGTAAAAATATTTTGAGGAGTATAAAAAGAAATAACAAATACATGTTAGAGAGTACAAAAAGTCTACTAATAAGCAAATGGGAGGGGAGAAATCAAGATTGGATGGTGTAGTTAATTAAAAAAAAGAAAATATTTAGAATAGAATTAAGATAAGACTGGAAGTTGAGCAAAATTAATAATTCAACAAAAGAGAATAATTTAAAAAAAAAAAGAGAATAATTGTGAAAAGTTTTGGAGATTTACTAGGAAAAGAAATAAAAAAGAAAGATTATGATAATGTTAGCAGCAGAGGAAAAAGAATATGCTAATAAAAAGCTTTTGAAAGTCATTATTGATCCATAAAAAAAAACCTATAGGAATCGGGAAATAGTAAAAAGTTAATTCAAGGTAAGACAGAATTATTACATTTGAAACGTAAGAGTTTTTGTTTTTTTAAAGTTTTGATTACAGATTAATGGAAAAAAAAAATGGAAATTTTTATATTTTAGATTATTAACTACCTACCATGCTGTAAAATGTTTATGTTCACATATCTTAATAAGTTAAGGTTTAGACCATTGGCGGAGATTTAGAATAAATTTCATTGGACAAACAGATAGTTGAATAAAACAAGATAACCATATAATATTTACTATATTAATATTAATATGTAAATAAATATTAAGTTATAGCCAGCTTATGATATGCACACCATCCCAAACAGTATATTTTCATACATTAAATTTTTAAATTGCAAAAATTCGAATATGCAGTAATATTTTCATAGAGTTTAAAAAGTTCTTATTACAAGGTAATTTAATATACTTTTTGAAAATTACATCTATTCGGCCATTAACCATTTATTAGACATTGTTTTAATAAAATTCAACATGTATACATATTTGTTAATATCAGACACACTTTCATATTTATTTATATAATTAGTATTGATATATAATAAATCTTATAAAGTTAACTATGTTGCATGTCAAAGATTTTTCTATGAGCCCATTATATAAAAACATAAAGGAGGAAACCACTTATTAGGCTTTCAATTTCTCAGTGAGGTTTAAAGCAATTTTCTAACATTCTAGCTAAGATTATTTAAATAGCCATTTACCAACTAATATTGGATGTTTATCCTGATTTACTATGGGTTAGCTGCTTGAAAAGAAAATCATTTATAACATTAAAAAACAATTCAAATTTTGTTCTCATGGATTTAAATTTAGTTCATAGGCATGATAGATAAATATGTCAATTCTACATCAGGAGTTCTATAATATATATTTATGGAATCTTTTTGTTGGAAAATAATGATTTGGAGGATAATTCAATGAGATTTTCTATATTATTTAGTTATGGAGAGCAATGAAATTAAAACATTTAGTATATATTTCACAATATGGTCTCTGAAATGTTGCAGGAGTTATCAGATGAAAGTAGGGCTAAGGATAAATGTTAAAAAGACTAAAGTAAGGTTTAATGGATTTTCTCAAAATATGAAAATAAAAGTTGATTGTGATGAGTTAGAAGAAGTTAACAGTTAAAAATACCTTGGTCAGATTATTAATACAGATGAAAACATAATGGATGAAATTAATCATAGAATTAAACTTGGTTCGAGTGCTTTTGGTAGAAATAACTTGATATCAAAAGGAAATATGCCTATGTGTTTGAAAAGGAAAGTTTTTAATAAATGTGTTTTACCAGTTCTTACTTATGGATCTGAGATTTGGACACTTAATAGAAGAACAATACAGAGACTTCAGACCATTAAAGGAAGTATGGGGAGATGCATGTTGGGAGTAACAAAAAGAGATTGAAAATGCAATACATGGATAAGAGAACAAACAGGTGTTACTGACCTCATTAAAAAAATTAAAAGACTGAAGTGGAGTTGGGATAGACATATTGCTAGAAGAGATGATAATAGATGGACAATTGAAATTTTAAACTGGATTCCAAGAGATTGTAAAAGACCCTGAAAAAGACCACATGTGAGATGGATGGCTGAAATAAGAAAGTGTGCAGGAGTGATGTGGAGAAGAGAAGCTAAAGATCAGAGAAGATGGATTGAACTTGGAGAGACTTTCATCCTGCAGTGGATTGATAATGATTGATGATGATGATCTCTGAAGTTTTGTTCAAAGTTCATAGTTATTGTCACTTCTAGAAAACATTCTAAGATAGGCAGACTGTTTATTAAAATAGTATTCTATAATTTTAACTTCATTTAGTAATTTTGTATGCAGAAATAATCTCCCATAAATATCTTATTTATGTATTATAAATTTAAAAATAAAAAACAATGTATGTACCAAAGTATAAATATATTTAATCTTGTAAATGTATTAAAAATACTCTCTACTTTTATTGCCATAAAAATTTGGGAAAAGTTCACGAATAACTATGATTTGATAAATAACATTAACTATTTAAATTTCAATAGTATTTTAATCATTACTGCAATAATATTTACGACAACATATATAGCTGTATCACACAAGTGATAGTTGATTAAAAAATTGATAAATTTTATCCCAAATGGCAGAAACTAAAAGATAAAATAATTCACGTTTTTAAACACATGGAAAAGCAAAGAAATATATTAATAACTTTTATTAATCATTCATTAGACTAGAGATTATCCACTTAATAAATAATATTCCTATAGTATAATTCATTAAGTGGATAATGTCTAGTCTAATGAATGACTAATAAAAATTATCAATACACTTCCATTAAGTGGTTTGTGTCAAAGTTGTGACAGCAGTAAGTTTGTCACTTATCAGTTAAACTGTAATAATTGGATAAATAAATGTATTGTTTACATATTTTACAGTTGTTATTTATAATCAAAATTAATTTTAAAATCATTCAGTAAATGAGTAATTTTAGTGATTAGTTGCTAAGTACAGATTACTTGAAATTATCATTGATTTCAGAATACCCACTATGAGTTTATTCAAAATTGACTATATTCAAAAAGTTAACATAAACTTATATATGTATATATATATCTAATAATCTTATGGAATCTTGATTGGTACAAGTTTTTGTCATGTCTATGATCTAGAATTTGAATCTATATACACTTTTAAAATTTCCTAAAATAGCCAATATTTATAAGAAAACAATTTTTTGATGTAGCCATTCCATATCCAATATGATTGGCCATCAATACGGTTTGTAATTGTATATGTAGATAGCCTTAAATAGATGGTAAATCCAGAGAAAACATAATCTTCATCAATGGTTGGTTGACTAACCTAGTGACTACTGTCTTCTTTTTCATTATTTTATATATGTGTGTGTGTAGAAGTATGTTTTAGACATTATCGCTATCTAAGACATTATTTAAAACATGCTATATTATTATTATTATTATTATTATTATCTATAAATGCATGAAATATTTATTTTCTAAGTTCATCTGTGTGTAATTAATATTAATGTTACACTAACATTTTGGCTGAATGACATCTGCAGTTGCCTGGTAAAAATGTTTTATATACGAGTATGTATAATATACTAATTTTAGCATTAATGTTTATGCGTCTGTTTGGAGAAAATAAATTTTCAATATTTAATAATTGTTCAAATACATTTTCATAAGATGTATAGCATAAAAATGCATTATGGTTAATTATTAAAGAAATTTATTTATTTTAATCTCAGGCATAAACATTAATGTTAAAATTAAGATATTATATACAAATACGACGAAATTGATTATACATATTTACATATTGTAACTGGAAAAAGGTTAAGTAAGCTTAAACATTGATGCCTTTATATGAAAATTTGATATAATGATCATCATCAATTTGTACCAATATTTTGATAAATGCTTTCAAAATATTTTTTCCCCAAAAGCAAAAAAAAAAAAAAATGATGAAAGATTCAACTCTCTTAAGCTTTTTCCAACTTTAAAATCATCACTTCCATTATTTACATGAAAACTCTAGAAAAAACAAACATTTAATTTAAAGAAATTAAAAAAAAAAAAACTTCTATAAATTACATTTATATATTATAACAGTAAATATTCAACGATAAGTGGGTTTGATTCCAAATAAATATTTATATGTTGAAATATGAATAGTTGATAAAATTAAAAAAAAAAGATTTAATTGAAATACATAAAATAATATTAACCAAACGATGATGGTAATGATTTATAACATAAATACAAGTCCTCCCCAAAGTATATTATTTGTTTTTAAGTTTCAATAAAATAAAAAATGAAACTCTCAGGTGCCAAATCTGCTAACTAGAAAGTTTACTTTTAAAAAACATTAATTTTCGATCATCATCAGTTACAAATTATTACCACTATCCCGGCATGTTCCCCAATGGATTGCATTATTTTTCAGGGTTGTGGATAGTACAAGTATAATGAATATTAAAAATATATTTGGAATAAGTTCGAGAATCCAAGTATAAACTAAATGGATTAATAAAAAAATATTTTATTAACAATGCATAAATGAAACTTTTGCGTATATACTCACAACTATTAATGCGTATACAAAATATGAAATATAATGGTAATAGAGGATATTTTAAATTTAAGTTAAGGGCTTTATAATAACTATAATGATAAGATCTCCCCACATAAAATATTTAAACAGTTCCACACTATGGTTCTCTACAGATATTGTTGTTTTAATATATTTATGTCTGTTTTCATTAATTCCTTCAAAGTTGATAGTTCTTTTCCTTGGGTAATGGTGCTGTGGAGAAAAAATACAATAGCATTGGTGATATTAGATAGGGTATAGTCTCAATAGGCCTTATCTATTACAGCACTATCCATTTTTTCTTCATGATATTATTAAGATAGACACTGACTGGTTTGGCAATCTTCAGCATTAGTTTCTGGATCTGATTGCAATTTCCCAGTTATTGTGGCTGGTATGGTTTCTGTTGACTAATCACACAAATTTCTGTTAGATAGTCTTTTCCTAGATAAAATTATTATATTGGATGCTAAAACTGGAGTATTGGAAAAGCCCTTAAAAATAGTCATCAAAATATGACTAATGAGTCTTCATATAACTAAAATAGACTGAATTGCCAGGACTGGACTGGAATTGAATTCCTAGTTGCTTATTTCAGATCTATTTATATCTATTTGATATTGTTCAACAACTTGCTTTTCAAACAACGGATTCATTACCAGCTGATGATTAAGATTTGATCTCTCTTTCTTGACAACAACATATTTTTGGAAAACATTTTCTTTATTCCCTTCTCAACATGTTGTCAAAACAAATTACTGATATATTATGATTTGATACATAAATAATTAGTCAATAGAAAAAAAAGCACTGACATTTAACCTTTAAATGATATCTTTTAAAATATTATTAACTCCAAAATTTTAGTATCATTTTTAAGTCTATCATCACTTTTACTATAAAAATGTGGGACATTTTATTTAAAACTCCATTCAACAAAAGTCAAACTCAAAAGAGTTCAAAATGATTCAGATTTTTTTTAAACTCTACAATTCAAAACTCTTGCACATATTGAAACAATTTTTCTTTTTTCCCTTACATTGTAATTCATCATCTTATAGTTTTTTTTTTACATATTACAAAGTAACTTTACAAAACTTTTTTTTTTTTAATTTTTTTAAGGCAATATACATATTTATTTCCTAATGTCTTTTATTAAACAGTTTTCTTTTTCATGTAGCTTTGTAATATAATTAAATCGATTTGTTATGGATTTGTTACAATTACAATATTTTAACAAAAACTATAAAAATTACTTACAAAATTAAATTCTAGTTTTCAGATTAAATAAGTCACATTAAATATTTTAGAAAATATAACTTTTTCTCATTTAACATATGCATTAGAGCAAATTTATTATTAAATAAATAATTATTAATACTTTTTCAAAACACTGTATTTTTTACTACAGATACTTTGTTTCTACAAAGATTTTTAATAATAATAATTTTTTTAATTCAACTATTACTAATTTTCTTCTTCACTGACTTAATGTAATATCTGGTAATTAATGAAATATATTCACAGAAAACGTAGTTTTTTTAATATTCCACTTAAGAAAATATTACTGCCTAGCATGTTTTTAATATATAAATTTGATCATTTTAGTTGCTTAGTAACAATTTACTTCCAAGATTTTTGGTCAATGTATGTCTTTTGGTTCTATTTCAATTTCACTTATCATTTTATAGATTTAGGGCACACACACATATATATAATATTATTATTCAGTCTGTATTTTTTCAAAGCAATATATGTAATTATATAATTGAATATTTATAAATATAGTAATTAGATAATTAAAAATTTATCCACTTAGGAGCACTTTAAATTATCCTAGTAATCTTTGTCAACTAATACTTTGAAAGGCTAGTATTAGTTGACAAAGATTACTAGGATAATTGAAAGCACTCCTAAGTGGATACAATTTTTAATTATTTAATTACTGTATTTATAAATATTCAATTATATATATATATGTCATACTATTATTACTATTTGCGGGATATTCCGTGTAGTGAAAAAACTAAATGCTGATGTTTCAGTTCAATATCAAGTACCTTCCTCAGAGTGTCTTCTTTCTCAAATCATAAGAATGCATGTGAGAAAAAGGACACTCTGAGAAAGGTACTTGATATTGTACTGAAACGTCAGCATTTAGCTTTTTCACTACATGGAATTTCCCGCAAATAGTAATAATAATATGACATCTTTTATCTGTGAAAATATTAGAATTAACATATATATATATTGTAACAATATATAAATATGTCGTTACATTAATTTAACATAAAAACTTAAAAGTTCGCAAATAAAAGTAAAAAACTAAACGCTAAAATTAAAATGTTTGTTAAACGTATATACATTCGCACAGAGGCCAAACTTTAAAAATATTTTTTTTAAAAAAACAAATAAGTATTTGAACGTACTTTTTTATAAAAAAGTACAAGATTTAAAAATAAAAACAGGTATTAATTAATGTAATCTGGCTTGCTATGCTGAGTTTGAAGACATTAACGTGTCTAAGAGATTCACACTTGCAAGCTGAATAGAAACTGTTTCATAAATGCTCAGAGTTTGTGTTTAGATCTAGTTTCTTATTCCTGTCTTTCATTGATGATAGCAAATA
>JAQFVV010015212.1:0-18773 GCA_028023455.1 Epiperipatus broadwayi
TATATATATATATATATATATATATATATATATATATATATATATATATATATATATATATATATATATATGTATATATATATATATATAATAAATAAAGTTTGATATCTGTATTCGTTTCACAATATATGTAATATACAAATCAATATATATATATATCAAAATACAGTACAATTTATATAAATTATATTCTTTTAGAAGTACTTTCGACTATACACTTTGTAGTCTTTATCAACTATATAACGTTGAATAATCAAAACGAGACAACCCTTAACAATACCCATAGTTCAATTCAGATTTCCCACAATTCTGTTATCTTAACATTTGATGACTGGCGATTCATTAACATTTGACGATTTCTTGAAATCAACATAGCCTCTTTTATTTTACGTTTATTATGACAACGTTCAATTTGAATAATTTTCATATTTTTATAATCAAATTTAAATCCATATTGACAAGATTTATTATGATCAAATATAACAGATGATGAAGGTTTATTTACATCTGTTCCATATTGATTCTCTTTTTGAATTCTATTATATAAAAGCATATGTTCTTTTATTCTCTTCTCAAATGTACACTTAGATTCACCAATGTATTGTATGCCGCATCCACATATCAATCTATATATAATAGAATTTTGATTAAACTTTGAATTTTGAATTTTAGAATTATTAAGCAATCTATTTATGTTATTTGTAGAGAAAAAAGCAATATGACACAAACCATTATAAATTTTCCTAATAAACTTGACCTGCTCATCTGATATAAATGGCATTGAAATCCATTTCATTTTGATATTTTTATTTTTAATTTTATTATAGTGTTGATTTCTTTTAAATCCTTTAATAATATTATTAAAGGATTTAAAAGAAATCAACACTATAATAAAATTAAAAATAAAAATATCAAAATGAAATGGATTTCAATGCCATTTATATCAGATGAGCAGGTCAAGTTTATTAGGAAAATTTATAATGGTTTGTGTCATATTGCTTTTTTCTCTACAAATAACATAAATAGATTGCTTAATAATTCTAAAATTCAAAATTCAAAGTTTAATCACAATTCTATTATATATAGATTGATATGTGGATGCGGCGTACAATACATTGGTGAATCTAAGTGTACATTTGAAAGAGAATAAAAGAACATATGCTTTTATATAATAGAATACAAAAAGAGAATCAATATGGAACAGATGTAAATAAACCTTCATCATCTGTTATATTTGATCATAATAAATCTTGTCAATATGGATTTAAATTTGATTATAAACATATGAAAATTATTCAAATTGAACGTTGTCATAAATAAACGTAAAATAAAAGAGGCTATGTTGATTTCAAGAAATCATCAAATGTTAATGAATCACCAGTCATCAAATGTTAAGATAACAGAATTGTGGGAAATCTGAATTGAACTATGGATATTGTTAAGGGTTGTCTCGTTTTGATTATTCAACATTATATAGTTGATAAAGACTACAAAGTGTATAGTCGAAAGTACTTCTAAAAGAATATAATTTATATAAATTGTACTGTATTTTGATATATATATATATTGATTTGTATATTACATATATATATATATATATATATATATATATATATATAGCCATTACTTGTTATATAAACACAAACCTGTAATTGCAAACACAAACACAATAACACAAATATAAACATAGTAATAAATTATTAAACCTTTTGAGAATCATTATGTGTAGAAAATAAGATTGTCTAAACTTATATAAGAACCCCAAAATTACGTAAACTACCTTTGTTGTATTTGAATACAAATGTTTAAATTTATAAACATATAATAAAAAACATAAATGATATATAATTTATATATTACACAGATACCAATGCAAATGCAAACATACCATTTATCAAATAGTTTTAAAAAATTTACTATTCAAATAATTAAAAATAAACAAATTTAATACTTTCTACCCGATATTCTAATTCAGAGCCCCAAAATTACATAAACTACTTTCATTGTATTTGAATACAAATGTTTAAATTTATATACGTATAATAAAGAACATAACGAATATATAATTTATATACTATGTAGACACCAATAATAACATACTATTTATCAAATAATTTAAAAAAAAATTACTATTCAAATAATTGAAAATAAAATTTTTTAATACTTATGATCCGATATTCTAATTACATTTTGAAGGCCTTGAAATGCAAAATTATCAGCACATTTTAATCCATTTTCATAAGCTCTTTGACTGTTTAAAAATTTCTGCCTTCATCTTCTCCATGAAAAATAGTAATCTTAGCAAAAAATATAAAAAATTAAATGAAGGTACAAATAAAAATATTCATAAAAAATTCAATTTTTTTAGATTTCAACATAATGTATGTCATTCAAAAAAGAATTAAAAAATGAAACAAATGCTGAGATTTCTGGTGATGTCATGCTTGTAATTTTTATGTCATTTTTAAAAGAACACAAATTTTCAATGATGCATCACCACAGCATTGCATTACGACTATAAACAGTATGTGATCTCCCTTTCTTGTAACCTTCATCGTTTATTATATTTACATTTGTTGTTACAGGGTTTAAATCCCAATAATCAGGGTATGACTGCATTCTTTGTGATCTTTATTGTTTATAATAGGTATATCCATTATGAGAGAGTTCAAATTTTGATCATCATGGCATGATTGCATTTTTTTGTGATTTTTCATCACTTATGAAAGGTATATCTGATATTTGATGGTTCTAATCTTGATCATCCAGGTATGATTGCATTTCTTTGTGATCATCATTTATGATAGGTATATCTGTTATTCGAGGGTTCAAATCATGATCATCCACGTAATATTGAGCTTTTTACTTTTTCAATGTGACTTGATACTGTCTGTCTGTTCTGTCATAGGAATATCCCTGTTGTATTCTCCAGCATGGTATGCAGGGTTCCAATTCAGGTTCCCAAAATGCACTTAATAGTGACATTTGTTATTGTTGAAATGTGCACAGCTCATGTCTATTGCCATCCCATTATTATTGTGCCATTTCCTCCAATTGACTTCCAGTGATTATTACTTGTTGTCTGTCATTAATTGTATACCAATGGAAAGTCTCTTTTAAAGTAACCCAATACTTTATTGGGCTTTCACCCAGGTATCCTCTGAATGTGATTAGCTGTGAATCTTGGCTATCCTCTTCCTCTTCTTCCATATCATTGTATTCCATTATTGGCATTATGACAAAATTTTTCATGAAATGGTCTGCTTTCTCTAGTCATCTTGCTTGGTGTCATGTTACATCCATCCTATTTTATTATTTGAAAAATATTCCTACATTTTGTTCTATCCATCTTTATTATTTCTAATATAAATACAGTCCCTTACATACATGTACCCCTTTTTTGTACCTATGTATCTATGCTACTGATAGAATCACTCACTCCAACTACAAAATAAAATGGAAATTTTTTTTATATTATTATTTTTCATATTAGAGCCCCATTTCCCTACACATGCTAGCCTTAACCTGCTACTCATAATTTTTTTCTTGTTATGTCAGTCAGAACAGAAGAAAATTTTACTCTCACATCCATAGCTTTGTTTTTTCTCTCTACTGCTCTAAGACAGTAATTCTTACATTATGTGGAAAAAAATTTATACATCAAATGCTCCTCCCAAAAATTATGGGTGTACATCCCTATGTGAACCCTTGTATTATTACATATTGTATGAGTGATGGTTTTAAATACCTGACCTACAAGTATTCCCCATGTGCATGAAGACAGTTCAAAACTTCATGTTGGGAGCAACATGTATATAAAAAACTTGTAATGGTCAATATTCTATAATCCATCAACAAGACCAAAAGAGCAAACAGGGAATATCTGCCAGCAAATATAGGAATACTCTTGCTTTTAGTTTAAACCCCTACCTATGCTTCTGCATCTCATCTACATAATTAACATCCTTGATGTCACACAGCTACCCTTTTTTCATATAGCATAACATAGATCAAGGTTCAAATACAGACTCTTTACTCAGGGTTCTTCATAACTTGTGACTTCATTATACACTATCACTTATTAAGGCTCTACATTAATTTATTTACTTTATGGTTATTGATATGAATTTAGGAATTTGATTATTTTTATAATACTACAAAGTGAAATACTATATCAGTCATATACAAAACTATGGGTGTGTTTGTTTTGGAAATTGAATAACTTTACTGAGTTACATATAATAATTACTTAATAGTTCTGATTCATGATGATGACCCAAGTTTAATTAACAATAATATTATAAGTTTTATTACAGAAACTGAAACAATGGATAGAGTAACTTACACATTATTGGAATAAGATAATCTACTGGCTTTTACATAATATTACAGAAGGTGGTAGCAGCTTACAACAATAATGTGTGCCTTATTTAAATTGTACTGGAGGTTTCTATCAGCCCGTTATAGGTTTGAATCTAGAAATCTATTACCTATTTATTTTGTTTAATGGGAACAATTGTGGATATGTTTTATTTAAGCCTACCCACAGTTGGTAATGAACACAGGTAAAGGCTACACAGATAATCAATACTTACACATTGTGGTTACTATCCTATGTGCTGTCAATGGTAAACACAAGTGTAAGGATGATTGGCTTAGCAATCTAATGGCATGGTTCACCACTAAGGATGAATATTCCTGGTAGCAAGTTGTGGTCCTGCTTCTAACCGAGGGTGCATAACAATGAAGATGTGCTAAATCTAGGATTTGGGATGACAATAACTTTTTCAGCTTCATTGTACAACCTACATCAGTACTAATATTTGATTAGGAACTCAGGCATGCAAAAAAGTATAGCCTGCCCTTGTGTGACTATTTAAAGATGGGTGAACTGTGTGGTAAACATAGGTAATGAATTCAATAATAATATGACCATTGCAACACATATGAAGGGGTAGGAATGCAATATATAGAAAGATAAATGATAAATTGTTGAATATTCCAACTACACTAATAATAAACATTATGAAACTTATTTTTATATGATAAATAAGCATCCCCACTTAACCATGTATGATTGTTTTATAACCAGAACATGTTTACAATACCTATTTTTCCTCATCTTAAACTTGGAAATCTAATAATATAACAACATTTAATGTACAGAGATGATTAAGTACCCCTAATGTAGACTGATAGTATGATCCATTACTTCTTACATTACCTATACATGAATTGCAGTTTAATTTACACACACACACACACACACACACACATATATATATATATATATATATATATATATATTCTACTGCATCAATAAGCAATGCAATATGTACATCTTGATAACTTTGTTAATATTACTTTCACACAATGGAATCTTCACTTATAAATATGACAGCCTTAATATTAGTTTTCATTTTATAGAATCAGTTTAACAAAATAGAATTATTAATTTCAGAAGCACATGAAGTAAAATTTAAACAGAATTAATATATTGTTTTATTACAAATATCTTCAATTATAAATTTAATTTCTAGTGCATGTGTTGTGTTATATTTATAGAGCAGCATGATAACAAAAAATGATTTATATAATTAATTGAATGGGAATATGCTTACCATCCTTTATTTTTCAATTTTAATCTTACTTGACATGGTGGGGGGAACTAAGCGTAAGAAAAGTGATGAAAAAAATCCATTTAGGTATGTATTGTTATTACATTAAAATTTTGCTGCTTTAAATTTAGCATCTCCTCGATTCACTCTAATCCTTGGGATGTGAGAGTAGAGAAGTGTATATTCATTTAATGATTTAAAATTTAACTCCCTCCATCATCCAAGATAACATAAATAAAATGCAAAATAAAATTTCTAATATGCTAAATAATTATAACCAGTAGATTTAACATCAATGATAAATACTATATACAATTTACAAAGGTAAGACTAGCTGAAGCAAATATGTTAAAAATATTGTGTTACAGTTAAAAAGCTTTAAATAAAATTTAAGCATTTTATCAACAAGATGATAATGACTTTCAATACTTCTTCTGCACAGATATATATATATATATATATATATATATATATATATATATATATGGATTTATGGTCTTCCGATTTGCATGGAGCACACAATGCCCCCTTTTATGCTTATATATCTATTTTATGCTTGGGGTATGCTTTTTTAATTCTTAATGGATTTAGTCCTGCTTTTGCTTTTAATTGACATTCCATTAGTTTTCTACTTGCTCGTGCCTTGTGTGCAGCCATGTCAGTTTCCTTGCCATTGTTTTTTACTTTTCATTTAACACCTTAAAATGTGTATAGTCTGAAGATGTTCAGCTGTAACTATTACAGCCAATTGTAATGCTGATCATATTCTTCATTAATAAAAAAAAAAATCGAAAGAAAAATATATCTGCCCAATTTTGACAAAAATGTATTTTACTATAGAAGTAAGGTCAAATGTTTCAATGATTTTTTGATGATTTCTCAATCTTCAACTTGTGTTAAGCAATGTTTTTTAAGGTTTGGGATGATAGTATCTTAGTTGTATTCATATACTGGACTATTTCCATCAAGGATCTAAGGATCCAGGATCGATTTCCATGCTAGTACTATCACCAATCAGGCCAGCAACACATGAAAAAGAAGAGAATTATAGTTTTCAAAGCATTGTGCATATACTAACCTGTGTGTTGTTACTAACAGTTGGATGTATTTGGAATATTTAAATAAAGTTACATTTTTCTAATGATATACAATACTTGTATTAGATGATGGAAATAATCCAATATACAAATACAATTGTGTCAAGCAGACCTTCATACAACTTAATATTTATCTTTGTACTTTTTTGTATTAAATAATGCTGCTGACAGTTTTATCGGTGCAAAGCAGTTCAATAATAATTTATATTTTAGGTGGAAGAGTTTTAGTAAAATTTTGTTTTCTTTTGACTATTATTGTAATGTTATCTATCTATCTATCTATCTATCTATCTATCTATCTATCTATCTATCTATCTATCTATCTATCTATCTATCTATCTATCTATCTATCTATCTATCTATCTATCTATCTATCTATCTATCTATCTATCTATCTATCTATCTATCTATCTATCTATCTATCTATCTATCTATCTATCTATCTATCTATCTATCTATCTATCTATCTATCTATCTATCTATCTATCTATCTATCTATCTATCTATCTATCTATCTATCTATCTATCTATCTATCTATCCATCCATCCATCCATCCATCCATCCATCCATCCATCCATCTATCTATCTATCTATCTATCTATCTATCTATCTATCTATCTATCTATCTATCTATCTATCTATCTATCTATCTATCTATCTATCTATCTATCTATCTATATATATATATAATACACTCAATCCAAAGAACAAGATAAAGTATCTTGATTTATTGAGCACATTAAATACTTTCAATCCAAATCACAAGAAAGAGTCTTCTAAAAGACAAAAATGAACCATTTTATCTTTTCAAAGACTATCTTGTACTTTGGAGTGAGAGTAATAAACTGTCATTGATTTGTTAATCGAATTAGTATATAATTTTAACTGTTAAAAAGTATATATATACTAAATAAAAATAGCCATCTCATAAATCACTCACTTAAAAAACACCTTTAATGTCAAAGAATGTTTTGTTGAGATTGATTGCCTCGGATTCAAGAAGTTACATGACCAGAATTTTTTTGGCAAGTATAAATGTCTGTTTTAAATTTTATCTGATGATTGGAAGGCTGATATGTCAAATTAATTATTTATAAAATATTTGCAAATGTATAATTGAAGTGCCTCTAACAACAGCATATCTCAAAACATTACATAAAATAATTATCATTGTACATCTTATACTTTACATAATATCAGGATTTTAATCATCATGTGGTAGATTTAAAATATGAACAATTTCATACATGCCAAACAAAAATATCAATAGTGTTAAAAATATTTACAAATGAACTTCTTATTAACTTAAAACTGATTTTTCTAGAAATAGCATTGCAGACAATTCTTTAGATAAATGAAAAAGGAAACTTTAAATCTATAGTTTTAAGTTGCTGCTAGAGGGCACTTCAGTTATATATAGATTGTTGCAAAGGGTTAACCTCAAAACATTACATTGAATAATTAATGCTACATCTTTTATTTATTACATAATACAAGTATTTAAATCATCATTGATAAGGATGAAAAGTGAAAAAAAAACTATACTTGACAAATAAAAATATTGATCAGGTTAAGAAATATTTAGAAATAAATTTCTGGTTGATTTATAATTAATTTATTTTAGAAGGGTATATCAGGCAATTCTCTAGATAAAAAAAAGAGGAAAAAGATAAAAAGTGTATGCTTTTTTGCCGTTAAAATGTACTATCATGTCAAGCATTGTTAGCCAAGAGATCATCACAAGCAAGTAGTTGGTTGCAGATGGTTGCGGGTTCGCTTCTCAGCCGATGCTATGACATATGGAAAAAAAGTATTATCATATGATGTTGCTAGATTGCACTTCAATTATATATAGACAGTTATACTGTGTTAACCTCAAAACATTGCACAAATTAATTAAACATTGTACATATTACATATATAATATTTTAATGTTTATCTTTTATTTTATTTATAAGTTTGTAGTTTTGATATTGAGAATCCATCATCTTGTAAGAATTCTATTATATTTAAAAATTCTAAAGGAAAATTAATATGTTTACCTGATCCATACGGTTGTACTTGTGCTCCTGGATATTATGGTATAGACTGCAATAAAGGTTTGTTTTATAGTATTGTTCACCATATTGCATCATTTTTATATTGTAATAAAAAAATAACCAGTTCTCTATTATCGTCAAATATAAGGCTGGTTAATTAATGATTATCAGTTGGGATGCATTTAAATTCTTCTCGGTAATCACTAATTAAAGAAGCTTACTTTAGATAGTATTAGAGCATATCATATAATATGTAATTTAAAAAATTAAAATAATTTTTTATTATATTTCTTAATGTTAACTTAAAATTATCATATGTTCTTGCATGCATATATATTTATAATCTTATAATTAAATATTTATAAATACAGGAATTAGATATATGTAAAGTATAGCTTTAAAATTTTTTATCTACTTAGGAGCACTTTTGACTATCCTCTTAGTCTTTGTTAATGAACAATTTGAAAAGCTAAGGTTTCCACAATTTTGTGATCTTAACATTTGCTGCCCATCTGTTAATTAAGTCTTGTTTGTATTTGTATATTAACATAGCTTCCTTTATTTTCCTTTTGTGGTTATTTTTTTTCAATTTGCAATATTTTTATATTATTGTAATTGAAGTTAAAACCAAAAAAAAACATGACTTATTATGGTCATAAAAACAAATACTGAAACATTATTAATTACTTTGCAATTTTGTTTTTGTTTTCTGATCTTTTTTTAATAACAGCAAGTGTGATTTAGTTCTTTTTTTCCAATGTGCATCTCAATTCCCCTATATATCCAATATCACACCTACATATCCATTTATAAATGATACAATTTTTATTTATAAATGAGGTTTTATCTTTAGAGTTATTTATTAATTTGTTTAATGTAGAAAGTGTGTAAAATGCAATGTCACATATACCTTTATACACTTTCCTCATAAAATTTACTTGATTATTTGAAATATATGGTATTGATATCCATATTTTTTATTATCAGATAGTGATAAAATGCAATATCACATAAAACTTTATAAATTTTCCTTATAAAATTTATAAAGATATATGTGACATTGAATTTTATGCACCTACTACATTAAACAAATTAATAAATAACTTTGAAGATAAACTCTCATTTATAAATAAAAAATTCATCATTTATAAATGAATATGTAGGTATGGTAGTGAATATATAGGGGAATCAAGATGCACATTGGAAAAAAAAAACTAAATAGCACTTGCTGTTATTAAAAACAGTTCTGAAAATGAAACAAAATTGCAAAGTGAATAATAATGTTTCAGAATCCATTTTCTGTGACCATAATAAGTCATGTAGTTATGGTTGTAACTTCAATTATAATAATGTAACATTATTACAAATTGAAAAAATAACAAAAGGAAAATAAAGGAAGCTATATTAATATACAAATACAAACAAGACTTAAGTAACAGACAAGCAGAAAATGTTAAGATCATGGAATTGTGGGAAGGTTAGCATTTCAAAGTGTTAGTTGACATAGTTGAAAGCACTACTAAATAGATAAAATTTTCAAAGTTATACTTTACATATATCTAATTACTGTATTTATAAATATTCAATTATAAGATTACATATATTGTTTTGAAAAAATACAGACATCGAATTATAATATTATTACACACACATGCACACACACATATATATATTGTACCGGGTCAAACCGCTGAAACCACTTACTTATGCGTATATATAAGTTTTGGCCGGTTTCAAACTCTTTCATAAATACATTTAGATTCTTATAAATGTTACGTGAACGAACCGGCACATTCAAGCAAAATGGGAGATCTTATTGATAGCTTTAACTATCAACAATGGCCCATCTCGGCTGCTAGATTCAAACCCCTACTATCCAAATACTTTATTTGTTTCAGGGTAAACCCTGGGGTGCCAGCTGGTCTGATGACAAACGTATTCAAGCAGTAGGCTCATAATCCTGTGCTCGAAACATTCCCTAAAACTAGCTCAGTCTAATTTTAATTCAATAACAAAATTATACAAAATTTGGTGGTGGAAAGAATTAATAAAAAGGTTGGTAAAAAGAATTGACCGACAAATAAAGTTTAAGTTTGAAGACATTTTATTTTAATTAACATTAATTAAGTTTAAAGATAATTTATTACCCAACATTAATTGACTAAATTTAAACATCTTTATAAATCTAATTTAACATTTTTAAAGTAACACATTATAACACATATCTGGTGAAAAGCATAAATAATATGTGACATCGTTAAATTATCTCACATTCACACACACGCACGTCAATAGTTCATTTTATGCATGCTTAAGAGTTCAAATTACTTTACTCGGGAAGATTGACGAATTAAAGTGGTGGCTGCTACATATAAATGATAATAAATAAATGTTTACCTAGGATTTTTGGAACGTGGATATTGCTTGTTGTTGGCTGCTTCTGCTGCTTCTAATGGATTATATCTAACCGGTTAGATTTGGACGTTTCTTGAAGAGATTTTATGCGAATCCATTGGCTTTATTCTTGAAGACAGTTGAACGTTTGACAGAGGATTTCTGAGTTGTTATGCAGACATTATTTCACAGGCAGGTTTTGATGATCTTGTTGGACTAAAAAGGCTGAAGCATGAGCGTATATTTCCAAAAGCTGCTGAGCAATGCATTTTTGTTTCTGAACACATAATAGAAATGCACTGTTATCTCAACTGAAACAAGACTGTCATTGCAAACTAGATTGAAAAAACTAACTCAAACTGGATGTCCGATAAAAATTAGCTATTTATATATGCGAATTGTTTTCATTTTAATATCCTCTGGCAATAGGTTCAATAGGTGTTGTCGAAATTCCTTTAGTAATTAATCCTACGGCAACGTGTTTTTGATTGACTGTTTAATTAGTAGTAGCTATTACAAAACGTGTTGTTTTCATATCTTTAATTAGTAGTCCACCACTGTGTTTTTAAATACATTTTGTTTCAATATTTATTTTCATGTGTTTTTCAATATTATTTTAACACGCATTTATTATATCTCTTATTAACAAGCTTACATTTATTTTTATTTACCATCGCACATATATACGCATTTATTCTAATAAACTGGAATGAAAAAAAGATTTATATTTTGAAGCTTTTAATTTATAATAATAACACTCTTTAACTTTTATGAACTCTTAGTTTTATCTTTTCTAAGCAAAACTCCCCCTATCCCCTTTTAATCAATTAATTTCTTTTTTTTTTTTTCAAACTCTTTTACGAAAGATTTTAATAATAAATAATTTTTTTTAGACAAAATTATTTTACATGCATGTGCCAATTTGCCCTTAGTACATTACACCCCCCTTTGTTTTAGAGTATCTCTTGCAACTTTAATTCTTGATTCTAAATATTCATTTATTTTCTAAGTTTGCTTTTCATAATGCTTTCACTTACATACCAAGGGCAATCTGTTTTGACTATCCTTTCCTTCAATCTATGCCGAATACATTGCTCACAATGATCTAAATCATGGATAACAACCACCAGGACAAACTAATTTTGTGGCACAGGGATCTTTTGGAAATGACGTGGAAGCAGATTAGCTGACTTAAACCAACTTACACGTATAAAAAATGAAGCTTCATTTGACGATTCTCTTGATTGGACTTGGAAAAAGAAAGGGTCACTGCAAAATGGCAGGAATTTTCAACTGTCCATTTTCGACTTACGCTTTGGAAGGAGAAATGATCCCTGATAAGTCCATTACGGGTACTAAAATTTATCCAGTCAGCAGCTTTAAACTTATCCTTAACTAAACTTATTTCTATACTACCATCATTCCCTTTAGCTATAAATAAATTCATACACATGTGTATATGTGCAGCACAATTATACACCTATTAATATTCTAAATATCGAGTTATTATTGGACTTGCTTACAGGGAATCTATAATAAATAAATCCCTTCTTGCCCGCATCATGAGGTGCAGCAGTGCCAAGAAAATAACCTAAAAGGATATCTGGATAAATACATTTCAGATACGCATCATGAGGTATCGTATTTACCTGAATATTACCAGTGTATGTGCATGTATATACACATGTATACTTATATACACTTAATACAATTAGATTGACTTTATATTTTTTTATTATTAATCCTACAATATTATATTTAATTCATACGACTAATATCTTACATATTTATTTATATTATACTATTATTCTAATCATGGACATTAGTTTACAAATTTATTTATATTACAATATTATTATTTTTTTAAACCATTACTTTAACTTCTTTATTTACGTGCGTATATTTAGAAAAATTATTTAATTTTATTACAATCCATTATTTACTCAACTTTTATTAACTTGCATATATTCAAAAACAACTTACTTTCCTACGATTTATTATTACACTGATATATATATATTTGACTTGACTTTAAATCATTTATTTACTTCCTTTTATTACCGTGCGTGTATTCCAAAAAAAAAAAAAAAAACATCTATTAGTCTATCATGAGTCATTTTTTATTCTTTTACTACGGACATCTTACATTTATTTATTTCACTTGATTTTATTGATTTTACTTGACCTATATTTATGAACATTTTTTTTCTTCATTATTTTATGTGCGTGGAGAGAAAAAAATATATTTTATTTTATGAAGCCTCTGTTATTATTGTTACTTTAAACCATTTCATTTATCATTGTTCATTTAATTTTAAATTATTATTTTAGTTTTAAATAGAAGTTTCAGATTTAATTTATTAGATTTATTTACTTTAGAATAATCATATTCGTGCTCATTGTCCATTTCCGGTCCTTTTTGTTTACTTCCTTTACTATTCCGCCCGTTTACTAACTTTTATGCTATGTCCGGTGGTTCCTTCTTTCTACTAACTCACTAATATAAATTATACTCCATATTCTCACATCTCTCTTTCGATTAAAATTTATTTTATCTCTTTCTCTTTCCGTTCTATTTTCAACATTGTACATTAAAAAACCTTTAAGCTTCACAGACCTCCTTATTTTTGTTAACTGTGAATATTTTTTCCTATTCTTTCTCTTAGTTTTAAATCTCCGTTTAAAATGACCACAAACTTTTACTTTAACCTTTTTAAATTTTTGTAAAAACTTTTCAATACTATCTTTTATCTTGAAGTTATGTCTCTCTTCAATTTCTTGATCTATATTTTCCTCTGTCTTAGCACTATCCTGTTCTGCTTTAATTTCTATTTCTATTTCAGTCTTATCTGTTTCAACGCTATCTAGTTCTAATTCAATTTTTACATCTTTTATCACATCAATTTCCTTTTCAGCTTCCTGACTTTCTTTAATTAAATCTACCTCTATAACTTCTTGGTTCTTCTCTACCTTTCCTGTTCTCTCATGTCTCCTTTCTCTTATTTCTGCAATGAATTCTTTTTGATCTTGCATGATTTCTTTCATCAGATTCATGATGTCTATCATCATTTTCTTCATCATTTAGTGTCTCAGACATTTCTTTGTCTTTTTCCATTTTTAAAACAATATTTTATTTCTTTGACTAAATTTAAATATGAGCTGTTTATTTATTTTTCTTACTAAAATGGAAATATATGCTGACTCCACCCCTCCTTTGTCCTTTTTCTCTACCTGATCCTAACACTTTAGATCCACCCAAAACACCCAACTGTCTCTGATTTAACATAATGATTTACTTTAACTAACATAAATAGCATAAATCTGTCTTCATTTAAAGTAAAAAAAAAAGATTTCGGTCAATTCTTTTTTTATTTTTAAATTAATACCACTTTACGAATGTAATTTCGCTTTTCTATAAAAAATTTGTCAAACAAGAAACACAGTATTTGATTACTATTGTTTCTTAGGTCCAGCCCCAAACATTGGGAAAGCCATTTATGTACCGGGTCGAACTGCTGAAACCACTTACTTGTACATATATATAAGTTTTGGCCGGTTTCAAACTCCTTCATAATACATTTATATTCTTATAAATGTTACGTGAATGAACCGGCATGTTCGAGCAAAATGGGAGATCTTATTGATAGCTTTAACTATCAACAATGGCCCATCTTGGCTGCTAGATTCAAACCCCTACTATACAAATACATTATTTGTTTCAGGCACAACCCCGGGGCACCAGCTAGTCTGATGACTAATGTATTCGGGCAGTAGGCTCATAATCCAGCGCTCGAAACATTCCCTAAAACTAGCTCAGTCTAATTTTAATTCAATAACAAAATTATACAAAATTTGATGGTGGAAAGAAGTAATAAAAAGGTTGGTAAAAAGAATTGGCCGACAAATAAAGTTTAAGTTTGAAGTCATTTTATTTTAATTAACATTAATTAAGTTTAAAGATAATTTATTACCCAACATTAATTGACTAAATTTAAACATCTTTATAAATCTAATTTAACACACGCACATTTTTAAAATAACACATTATAACACATATCTGGTGAAAAGCATAAATAATATGTGACATCATTAAATTATCTCACATTCACACACACACATATCAATAGTTCATTTTATGCATGCCTAAGAGCTCAAATTACTTTACTTGGTAGGATTAATGAATTTCAGCGGTGGCTACTACGTATAAATGATAATAAATAAATGTTTACCTAGGATTTTTGGAACGTGGATATTGCTTGTTGTTGGCTGCTTCTGCTGCTTCTAATGGATTATATCTAACCAATTAGATTTGGATGTTTCTTGAAGAGATTTTATGCGAATCCTTTGGCTTTATTCTTGAAGAGAGTTGAACGTTTGACAGAGGATTTCTGAGTTGTTATGCAGACATTATTTCACAGACAGGTTTTGATGATCTTGTTGGACTAAAAAGGCTGAAGCACGAGCATATATTTCCAAAAGCTGCTCAGCAATGCATTTTTGTTTCTGAATACATAATAGAAATGCACTGTTATCTCAACTGAAACAAGACTGTCACTGCAAACTAGACTGAAAAAACTAACTCAAGCTGGATGTCTGATAAAAATCTAGCTATTTATATATGCGAATTGTTTTCATTTTAATATCCTCCAGCAATAGGTTCAATAGGTGTTGTCGAAATTCCTTTAGTAATTAATCCTATGACAACGTGTTTTTGATTGATTGTTTAATTAGTAGTAGCTATTTCAAAATGTGTTGTTTTCATATCTTTAATTAGTAGTCCACCGCTGTGTTTTTAAATACATTTCATTTCAATATTTATTTTCATGTGTTTTTCAATATGATTTTAACATGCATTTATTATATCTCTTATTAACAAGCTTACATTTATTTTTATTTACCATCGCACATATATATGCATTTATTCTAATAAACTGGAATGAAAAGAGATTTATATTTTGAAGCTTTTAATTTATAATAATAACACTCTTTAACTTTTATGAACTCTTAGTTTTATCTTTTCTAAACAAAACTCCCCCTCTCCCCTTTTAATCAATTAATTTCTTTTTTTTTTCAAACTCTTTTACGAAAGATTTTAATAATAAATTTTTTTTTTAGACAAAATTATTTTATATACATGTGCCAATTTGGCCTTGGCACATATTTTATTAATTATATATATATATATATATATATATATATATATATATATATATATATATATATAGAGAGAGAGAGAGAGAGAGAGAGAGAGAGAGAGACAGAGGCACAGTAAATGATATAAACTCTGATTTAGCATTTGACAATATATATATATATATATATATATATATATATATATATATATATATATATATATATATATATATATATATATATATATATATATATATAAAGTGGTTCACTTTCTTACTTGATTATCTTGATTATAATAAAAGACTGAATGTATGAATATTAATCAGACTAATTATTTTTATAGGATAATAATTAAATAGGATACATCATAATAAACATTTAAAAGATAAATATATAAGTGCAATGAATCACAAATTATATATATATGTGTGTGTAATTATATACTTGAATAATTATAAATACAGTCATTAGATAATTAAAAATTTTATCCACTTAGGAGCACTTTTGATTATCCTAGTAATCTTTGTCAAGTAACACTTAGAAATGCTAACCTTCCCACAATTCCATGATCTTAAGACAAACATGACTTAATTAACAGGTGGCTAGCAAATGTTAAGATCATTGAATTGTAGGAAAGTTAGCCTTTCAAATTGTTAGTTGACAAAGATTACTGATAATCGAAAGTGCTCCTAGGTGGATAAAATTTTTAATTATCTAATTACTGTATTTATAAATATTCAATTATATAATTATGTATATTGCTTTCAAAAAATACAGACATAAATTATATATATATATATGGTATAAAATGACTAAACTGAGGTACCAATCTATCACAGAATAACAATAGAATAAGATACAAGAAAAACTCTTTAGTATGCCCTATGAAATGAGGCATCAAAATTATAACAATGGCTAATTCCCAAGAGATAGTTACTCTTTAAACCAAACTGAAGATTTGAAATCTATAATAATAATAATAATAATAATAATAATAATAATAATAATAATAATAATAATAATAATAATAATAATAATAATAATAATAATAATAATAATAATAATAATAATAATAATAATAATAATAATAATAATAATAATAATAATAATAATAATAATAATAATAATAATAATAATAATAATAATAATAATAATAATAATAATAATAATAATAATAATAATAATAATATTGAGACAAAAAAATAAAAAGTCTCAGTTTATACATTCTGGCTTTAAATTCCTAATTTATAGCAATACCATATAAATAATGCTAATAATCCTTTAAATTAGAAAATAGGAACATAAAATAATACTATCTAAATAACATAAAAATATAATGAATAAATGTACACACTCATCCATAATAGAATTAAAAAATGAGATTGTAATAAGCTTTTATAAATAAGATCCACCAAAATCATTGTTGATATAGATTCAAAATTTACTGTTAAATTTACATTCATATTTATATTTAAATAACCTTAAGCTGCTGTGTGTTAAATTCATGTCAGAGTCCAAAGACATCTCTTCTATTTCTGAATGGCTATTTTGAATTTTTAAAAAATTACAATTAGTATAATTTAAAACATATATTCTGCTTGAATACAGTAAATATAAAAGTATATACATTTTTAGAACCAGAAAATATGAAAGAATGTAATAATGCTGATAAAATAATTATTATTTAAAAAAAAAAAAGAAAAAATAGATTTTCAACTCATTTAAATATCTTTATTTTCACATTGGTTCACAAATTCTAAATTTTGAAAGTTAAATGTTAAAATGACAATTTCATAGACAGCTTCATCACATGCATCTCAAAATGCTGAAAAAAAAAGATTTTTTCTATGTAAAAATTACAAAAACAGTGTGATTGGTAACTTTCATTTTTACTAGCTGACCCAGATGTTCAACTTTTATAACAGACTATATGCTAGAAATATTTAGTTGTCCTTTCATGCAGGTATCTGTTAGAAATATGTTTGGTTTTTAGTGGGGAAAAAATAACAGGAATAATTTACAAGATGTTAAGGACTTTAGTAAATTGTAATGTAATTTATAGTATACTATAATAATATTATATATTACTTTATTAAATTATATTAGTGAAAAATGGTGTGTGTTCTAAAATGTGTATTCTGTTCAAGTAAATAAAACGTACTCAAAAATAAATATCAAACAAAAATTTCTCCAAGATAAAATGAACAAAAAAAATCAATAAACATCAAAATAAACAAATTTATTATGAGCACTGATTATATTTTTGGTGTGGAAGATAAAATATGAGAGTGGATGGTTTGAGGATATATAATGAATCTGGATGTGCATGTTTTTATATCATTAAAATGTATTGTCTAAAATGCTATCATATATATATATTGTTTTCTACATATATATATATATATCAGTCTTTTCAGAAATATAAAAAAAAAAATATATATATGTTTTTCTGCATATATAGACATAACTCTATTCAAAGATATTTTTGTAT
>JAQFVV010015213.1:0-18760 GCA_028023455.1 Epiperipatus broadwayi
ATTGAATTGAATTATTATTATTATTATTATTATTATTATTATTATTATTATTATTATTATTATTATTATTATTACTATTATTATTATTACTATTATTATTATTATTATTATTATTATTATTATTATTATTATTATTATTATTATTATTATTATTATTATTATTATTATTATTAATAATTCTTAATTGTTCCATTAAAAATTGTATTTTTCCTAACTCTCTAAAACTTGCCAAAGTTATACCTATTTTTAAAAATGGTTCAAAAGATAATGTTAATAATTATAGACCAATTTCTGTGCTTCATACAGTTGCACGCATATTTGAAAGATGTGTTTATAAGAAAATTGTTAATGACATAAATAAGATTTTGGTTCCTGTGCAACATGGTTTTTTACCTGGAAGATCAACTGAAACTAATCTTTTAACAATAACTGATCACATTGCTAATGCCTTTGAGAATCAATGTCGTTTAGATGTTGTTTATTTTGATTTATCCAAGGTATTTGATAAAGTGGATCATTCCAGGTTGCTTTTCAAAATGTATAAATTAGGTTTTTCCTATAATTTGGTTGCATGGTTTGAATCTTTTATTAAGAAGAGAACAGCTTATGTAAAGTTTAAGAATAATTCTTCTAATCCATATTATTGTAATATAGGAGTACCTCAGGGCAGTATCCTTGCACCATTATTGTTTAACATTTATATTGATGATTTGGGAGAGAGTTTAGAATTTTCGCATATTTTATGTTATGCAGATGATTGTAAAATTTTTAGGAATATAAACTCAATTAATGATTGCATATTATTACAAAAAGATATCAATAGTTTTGTGAAATGGTGTAGAGATAATAAAATGGATATTAATATGGATAAGTGTTCAACAGTTTCTTATTCCAAAAAATCTGAAATGATAATTTGTCCTTATTATATTGAAGATCATAATATAAAGTTTGTTGATACTCAGAAAGACCTTGGAATTATTTTTGCAAGCAATGGATCATTTCATCATCATATTGAAAATGTAGTAAATAAGGCTTTTAAAATTATGGATGCAATTTTAAGGCATGGTAGACAATTTAGTAGTTTTACAAAATATAAATTGTTTCTCTCTTTGGTTTTGCCAATTTTAGAATATGGATCTGTCGTTTGGAATCCCAGTTCCAAATGAGATATTATCAAAATTCAATTGGTTTATGACAAATTTTCTAAGTACATTAAATTAAAAGACCATTATCTATCCCTATCCATTAGAAGAAAAATGAGAGATCTTAAAATTTTATATAATCTTGTGAATCAAAAAATTATATTAACTAACAAAATTTCAAATATTAGCGTTTAATAATTGTTTACATAAAACACGTACATTTACTTTATTTTATATTAAGGTTTGTCGCTCTAACGTATTAAAATTTTCACCTTTGCTTCATTTGCCTAATACCTATAATCATGATTTTATTAATGAAAATATTTTTTCTTTAGACTTTAAAAAATTTGTTACTTATCTTGTAAAAAAGTATGGCATATAATTATATTATTTTCATCATTTTTACTCATTTATGTATATTATTTATGTATATTATTGTATAGTTATTATAGTGCAATTCTGTAATTGGCTTAATGCTGTAGTTTTGTATGGTAAATAAATTGAATTGAATTGAATTGAATTATTATTATTATTATTATTATTATTATTATTATTATTATTATTATTATTATTATTATTATTATTATTATTATTATTATTATTATTATTATTATTATTATTATTATTATTATTATTATTATTATTATTATTATTATTATTATTATTATTATTATTATTATTATTATTATTATTATTATTATTATTATTATTATTATTATTATTATTATTATTATTATTATTATTATTATTATTATTATTATTATTATTATTATTATTATTATTATTATTATTATTATTATTATTATTATTATTAACATATGTTACACCCAGTGTAGAAGGGTTGAAGTTTTTCATTATGATCTTAGTTAAAGATTAGTCCTCAATACCTAGGGAAACCTAAGGATATCACTTGAACAAAATGGAGAAATCCAAAATGGCATAATTTTTATCATGTTGCTAAAGATCCAAATATTAGAGACAATTCCAAATTTTAAAGTGTTTTCCTTTTTTTCATTAAAGTTAAATCAATCAAAGGTTAATTATTTAGAGCAATAAAGATACCTGGTTGCTATCCTGTAATGGAAGTCATTGTAGCATTTATAATTATTTATCTTAACATTCAATATTTATAGTACAATTAAATTATTAGTAAGTCATGGCATTTATGAATAAAGTTATCAGAAAAAATATTAATTATAAATAAATTATTGAAATATTTGTTATTTTTATTTAAAGATTAAATACAAACATTGCTGGGATAAGTTAAAGTTAAGAGTAAATTCTGATTAATCCACAAATTTAAAATATAAGAATGTAACTTAAGTTCTAATATTTATAGGAAAATATTTATTTTATTTTGTTTATATAAATGTAGTTAATTTTATTTATTTATTATAATTTTATTTAATAAATTATGATTTTATTACTAATAATTTTTTTAAAAATATTTTTATTCACCCAAGATGAATAAGTGAGGTCTTATCATTCCTCAAACTAATGACTTAATAAGGCTTTAGATGAAAAAAGAATTAATCATTATGTTCAGTTTACATAATAAATGTGAAATTTCATATTAGGGGCTATGAAGATTACTTAAACAAATAAATAAGAGTATTTAGTTTTAATTTTTATGTTTGTTATTTGATTGTTGATAGTAAATGTATCATGTAAATAGGTATTTATTAATCAATAAATGTGAGATATTAAGATGGCTTCATAATTTGATTTACATTATCCCATGTTTAAACGTTTGCATAGTGGTACCAGTGTAAAGCTCTCTTAATATTTAAATAATCAAACGCTTATAAGAAAACATAGATAAGTTATTATGAAAGATATTCGATAATAAATACAAATATCCATTCCAATGCTTCTTTTTTTTTCTTCTTTCAACTTTTTCACATGTCATTGAATTGATCCAGATTTTAGTAAAATACACATAATATACATTGTTAGACTACTATAGTACATTTACACCCTTAATTTAAAACTAAAACATTAGCTAACATCAACTTAAAAATTCTCATTGTTAGTGAACTTTTAATTTGACGTTGTTTTTATATTGATTAGTTTAGCTTTTGCCATTTTTTATTTTAAATATATTTACATATTGATCAAAATCTGAAATTTAAGTTTCTAGTTAGAGTACTGTTTATAGCAAACTATTTAACAGTAGAATTTTTACTGAATTCAATTTTAAATGTAATCATGGTTGAGATATACTGTAGAACTGAAACAAAGCAGAAATATTTCAAATAGTTGACTGATAAAAGTAATTACTTAATGTGAATTTGCATGTATATATGCGCAATGGTCAAAGTAATCATTATCTACGTTCCCTTTGTGATATATAAAAACAAAATTTCTGAATAAACAGTTTGATTGATCACTACAATCATATGCTAAATTCATTGATTGAAAATAGTTATAAAAGTTTTATTAATGCATATGACTAAAGTTCCTACAAATAATGTAAAAATTAATTAAAGGTTTTGAAAGGCAGCATTTAAAAATACTAAAAATAAAGTAGATTAGTAATACTTCTAATTTTATAATTTTACAATTAGTTAATTTTTTTAAAAAAAAGACAACTACTACAATTATACTCAAATAAAATGTATATTGTTTCATATTCTTAGAAATAAAACTCAAAATTCTTTTTACTCCTGGAGGCAAAGACAAAATGATGCAAAAAAAATGAGATGAAGCAAAAATAATACGTGTGAATTGCTGGCTGAAATTAATTGATAGAATTAAAAAAGTAAAGATTCAAGAAGCCAAATGTAATGATGTTTTTGTTTTTTATTGCTATCCATTTTTTCATATATAAAATTATCTACTGATAGTACTAAATTGAAAGCAGATTATAATGCAGGAAATTATCCCATTAGTACTAGTGAGTGTTTGGAGAAACAAACAAGAAAACAAAAAAAAAAAAAAAACACACAAAGTTGATATTATATATTGGTGTTTATTTTTACTTATTTTATTTTTAGTTAAGAATAGCTGCATATTGATTTGATGATGAATAATTGGATGTTTTTCTGAAAAGAAAAAAAATACTAGAGTTTGAATTCTAAATTGTTGTTATAGTAAGAGACCAAACTTACCATGATACTATATAACTCTGATTGTAAAAGGGAAAATTCTTATAACAGACCTCAATATAGATAGATAGATAGATAGATAGATAGATAGATAGATAGATAGATAGATAGATAGATAGATAGATAGATAGATAGATAGATAGATAGATAGATAGATAGATAGATAGATAGATAGATAGATAGATAGATAGATAGATAGATAGATAGATAGATAGATAGATAGATAGATAGATAGATAGATAGATAGATAGATAGATAGATAGATAGATAGATAGATAGATAGATAGATAGATAGATAGATAGATAGATAGATAGATAGATAGATAGATAGATAGATAGATAGATAGATAGATAGATAGATAGATAGATAGATAGATAGATAGATAGATAGATAGATAGATAGATAGATAGATAGATAGATAGATAGATAGATAGATAGATAGATAGATAGATAGATAGATAGATAGATAGATAGATAGATAGATAGATAGATAGATAGATAGATAGATAGATAGATAGATAGATAGATAGATAGATAGATAGATAGATAGATAGATAGATAGATAGATAGATAGATAGATAGATAGATAGATAGATAGATAGATAGATAGATAGATAGATAGATAGATAGATAGATAGATAGATAGATAGATAGATAGATAGATAGATAGATAGATAGATAGATAGATAGATAGATAGATAGATAGATAGATAGATAGATAGATAGATAGATAGATAGATAGAATGTAAGAATAAAATCTTATGACAGTTAAACCAATAATTCTCGATAGCCATTATTATTATTAATGGAGTTATTAGAAGCAAGATAAATTATTGATAAGCAAACATATTTTATAAACTGTTCTTTTATAGTTGTATTTTTATATTGCATTATTTCCATCATCTAAAATGAATATTGAATGTCTTTAGAAAAATTTAACTTTATTTAATCATTCCAAACACATTAAAAATAGCACGTCAAACAAGTTAGTATATGCACAACATTTCAAGAGGTATAATTCTCCCCTCTTCTTCAGGTGTTCCTGGCCTGACCAATGACAGTATTAGCATGGTATTCAAACCTGGACCCTTAGATTCTTGAGTATTGAATTTTTAAAGTAATGCTCTAACCAACTGAGCTATCCTGCCAAAGGCAACAGTCAGTAAAAATTTCATATACTTATTTATGAAGTTCCTATTGATTTCTCCGCTTTTTATTTCTTAAATGTTGAATTATTATCTGACATGTCCACAGAGCTATGTGAATTTCTTGCACAATAAAAGATTTGTCAGGTATTATTATTTTTTATGGGTTACTGACAAATAATGGTCAATATAAATGAAATAATTGATTCCAGTATTCGACTGCAAAAATTGATTCTAATATTCAATTGCAAAGTGATATATTTGTGGTTTTCTTATAGATTAGAAATCTAATTATTATTTTACATAAATATAAATCTATTATTATAAAATACTGAAAATCTTGAAATTGTTACATCAGAAGTTGAATTCCAGTAATGCACTATTATTTTAAATATTATAAATCTCTGCACACTCACCCATCAGTAAGAGTTTGAAAAACTTAAGTGAATCACTTAAGTTTAGAGTGCATTTCTATAAATACACCAACTTTCACTGACCATGCTAAATCAGAACTTGAGTCTATTGTGTGCCTAATGTTATAATAAAATTTGAAATTGTACAAATCTATTTAACCTATTGCAGGAAAAAGACAGTGTCTCATTTTTAACCACTCGTGATCAGACAAACATGACTTATAAATGTAAATTTATTATTATAAAGTGCTGAAAATCTTGAAATTTTTAAATCAAAAGGTGAACTCTGATAATGCGCTATTACTTTATATATTATAAATCTCTGTGCAACAATTTCAAGATTTTCATCCAGTTTTCCACTTTATTTTCTTTAATTCCACATAACTCTTTCCATCTCTTATATCATCCAACAACGTCAATCTTTTTCATCCTTTCATTTTTGCTTCCACTCACTATTGCTTCCAAAACATCTTTTATTAAACTATACTTTTTTCTTAATATATATGCCCAATCCAATTTCTCTTCCTATTTGTAATTTCCTCAATCAATTTTCTTTTTTCATTTACTCTTTTCAAAATTTCTTTATTTGTTATTTTATTCATATCTGATATATGTTCTTTTTTTAAAAAAAAAAACAACTTAAAATATCTCTTAAATAAAAAGATGAATTCTGGATATTTTACTATCATAGAGTATCATCATCTTAATGTAATTCTATTATCCCTTTATATCTCCCAGTGGATTGCATGATTTCTCAAAGAATGAGTTCATATACTTTTATTGTTGTAATTACACTTTCTTTTAACTTATATATTGTTAAATCTTTTTATTCAGTTATATCTTCCCATCTTGTGTTTTTATTTTCAAATCATTTTGTAATTGCTTCTAATGAATTATGTGGTATAATTAATTAATGAATATTGTCTTATCCAAATACAATTAACCAATAAATTTGCATTGTAAAATTGAATGACAACCAAGCAAGCTTATTTGTTTTAAATTAATTCAAAATTTATTAATAACTGACAAATTAAAATCAAAAAATATATATAGCAAATAAACATAAAATATATGCATATAATCCAATTACATTTTAAGCAATAGGTTTTTAATTGACATTAACTTCATATTTAAATAGGTGATTGCACATCAATCTCCATTTATTAGACACTAAATACAAACACATATGTTTATGTAACACAAAAAAAAATGTTGTAGAATTATAATTTCTGAAATATGAGAAAGTTCAAGAAATATCTTCTTTCTATACTTCATATAAAAATATAATTAATTGAAATATATATTGTAATGTTTTCCATTTTTCTAGGCCTCTACACGCTAATATAAATTGCATGTGAGTTGATCAAGCTATGTCAAAAAGAAGAAAGTTGTATTTCGATTTCTATTAAAAACATAGCTATATTTCCTGATCAACTCGGTCTTATAATTGTTGAGAATTATGCTATCGATGACATCAGCTTTTAATTTATTTGAAAGGCACCAGAGTTCTGCAAGAACCCACTGAACTGTCACATAGCATCTCGCAAATTAAAAAGAAGAGATATTTTTAAACTAATCGGTATTACATCATACCATAATGAGAATTATTTTTTTAAGATTATTATTCCTGGGCTTATTGAAACATATTGGCAAAGGTAAATTATGTTTTAAATCTCATTAGATTAATAATAAAAAAATAATAATTATTATTAATAACGCACAAATGAAAATTGGTTTTAGAAATATTTTTATTCTAATAGACTAAAAAAATATTTGAAATAAATTACTTATCAAGTAAATTAGAGAGAACACAACTCAGATGTGAATCCATTAATAAAAAACAATTTTACAATTACTGTTCATATCTAAATTTCTTCTAGAAAGTTCCTTAAAAAAATGAATATCTCTTGTACAAGAAAATTAATGTCTCTATCGGGATTGTTTAAACATACTTTTAGAAATTGTTTGAAAATGTTTAATTTGGTCACAACCAGGAGTAATGAAGTATAACTTACCAGTAAGTTTTGTGAATTCAGTAGTAGATAACTATGCATAGTTTTTTGGGTAGAATGAGCTCAGCTTTTTGGTTATTATTTGATCTTGTGGTCCATTCTTCTAGTCAGTCACGAAGGCTTTTCCTGGTGTACATCTTCAGGCACGATGTTCGCAGAAGCTCCTGTTCACTCCAGCATGCCAAATTATTTCAGTGTAGGGTGATCCTGGATGTATTATTGTTATCCAGGACCGACTAGAGAGACTAACAGAACAAGATGTTCTTCAAATTGACCTCTGCCTTTTATACTAGAGGCCCAGTTTTCCGACTTCTGTACATATCTTTTGTTTTTCAAAATATACGTTGATAATCTTATATATTCTTTATAAAATTTATGTAACAAAGTCTTTATTTTTTTCAGCAAAATTCTGCCATCTTTAATTAGTTGAAGTATTTTTACTTTCTCTTATCTAGATTGGTAATTTATGTCTTTTGTTCTCTCCAATTCTACTTTTATTTCTAATTACATTAAAAAAAATACGAAAAAATAATTTAACTTTCACTGTACGTTATTTTTTTTAAAAAAATTAGTCAAAAAAAAATCCAAATTTACTTTTATTTTTTAGCTTTTACCAAATGCCAATATATTTGCAACGTATATAAATAAAAGTTACAATATATATTGTAATGAACGTAGGTAGACTTAACATATCTGCACTACAGGGCGCCATCTAGGCATTTGAACCTAGAAAAATTTATAAAGTAGGCAGATACGTAAGTAAAAAAAAAAAGAATTTTTTTTTTTTTTTAAATTTTGATTCCGGTCGTTAACCCATGTCACTAGCTCAGTGGAATAGCAGAGATTTAATAAGATAATCTAAGAGTATATATAAAAAAGAATAAAATAAGCCACTGCCAGTAATTAACATACAAAAATTTATTTATGCACATATATATATATATATATATATATATATATATATATATATATATATATATATATATATATAAGATTTAAAATTGTTTTAGTATCAGTTTATATCTTAACATTTAACATTATTTTTAACTTTACTTTAATTTACATTTAATTACTATTATATTATAATTTTACATTTTAATTAAGTTCGCACATATAAATTTATGAAAGCTTGTTTATAATGTTGAATACAGATCAGTTACATAGATTTCACGGTCAAAAACATTTCAAAAGAAACATAAACAATCAAAATACAAAATTATTGATTACTGACAATTGCGGAGGGAAATTTATATGTAACCCAATAGTATTCACCATAAGATACTTGCATTGTCACCAATAACTTAAAAGACATCTGAATAAATACATTTTAGATACTCACCGTAAGGTATCATTATTTATCGAATGTCTATATATTTTGATCAAATATGAAAACCCAAAACATGCTTAACCGATAACCAATCCATGCAAGCGTCTATAAACAACTTAAATTTAATGCATTTTTATTTAGGGTCAAGTATGAATAGACCACATAGATTTGCATTTGAAAATAAAATATTCTATCCCTATTTAACCTTAGGCTAAAATTCGCAGTCAAACCGGCATCAATTCATCTGATACATCGATGTATTCAAAGTAATACGGAATACGGCAGCACCAAAAAGATTAAGAGAAGATATTGACTTTCATTAGATAGGAATATTACTTCTATCCAACGAGAAGAACAATAAAAAAAAAACTCCATAGAAAGGAACTGCACTCTGCATCTTATAATTCCTTCCCTAGGCAAAACGGGAGAGTGCGGCGTATGAAGCGATTCTGCCAGTAGAGAATCTCCGACTACATCTACTAACTACATCAATGTATCCAATCCATTGACCCAATTCAACAACAAAACAAATAACCTAAGATTACCCTCCCCTAATATAACTTTACAAATCTATACAACCATTCATGCCCGACTTAAGTTTAATGTTTATATAATTTACCTTAACGGAAAACAGAAATCATAATAAAACTTAAAGAACAAAAAATAAATAAATAAATGGAAATGATTTTAAAATATATATATAAAAAAAGAAATACATCAAATAACATTATTAATAACTTAAGTTGGTCAGATAGGATAATATTGCAATCATTTAACTCTGGAAAGTTTAATTTAATGTTCATTATTTATAAAGTTCTTACGGTTTAAAACAGTTCCTCTTTATCCATTGCTTGCCATGAACATGAATTCCCACACCGTCCTAAGATTGATATTCTGTTGGCCGATTTATTTATCCATCCGGAGGTTTTTGTTTTAACTGGTCCTCAATGTAGAAAAACGATAGTTCATTTCTCCTTCTTTCCTAGAAAAACTGAAGGGATTGAATCGTGCATCTTTTTCAATCTCTTCTTCACTTCCACACTACCACATATCTCTCACATCGTAATTAATCATTCACTAATTAATAATTTCCAAATTTTTCTTTTATACGTATTCGAAGGATTGACTTGGCATTATGTCATCGATGTGATGATCCTTTCGCTGAGGTCCGATTTCCCGATGGATTTCTTTCATTGGCTATTTGTTTCTATTGTTTTCCTACCTGACCGATGTTTTTACATTTAAATGCCCAAGTCTGGTTTACATTTGACTAATTAAATTTATCATTTCCATTTCTGATTAATTAACCTGTTTTCCAAATCAAAGATAAATTTAAAGATATAATTTTATCTCCAAATCTTTTTAAAATTTAGTTTTAAAATACTTTTTCTTTGATAAAGTTTTATTTTAATAATTTTTCATTATCTGTGCGATTTAATATATACGAGTTTAAGATGATATTTAAGTTCAATTTTTAATTCTTAAAAAAAAAATTTTAAATGCGAACTTTTTAATTTACTTTCATGTTTAATAAATATAAAAAAAAACAATGTAACGAACGTCTATGCTCGTTACATATCAGTAAAGTTGCTTAAAAAAAAATGATCAAAAAAAAAATATATTTTACTTAGGGTTAGTAATTACGGTACACGATTAACAAAATTTACAAAACATTCGGTTAATAATTTTACAAAGAGACTATATACAAAAGGAAAAAGAAAATGTTGACTATCGCTTACCTAAGGACCATTTACGTTTACACCCCTCCCCACAAGAGTTCTATTTTATTTTATACATTTTATTTTTACACGGCATGACAAGCAAGTTATTTTATAAATTATTTATTTAGGAGGTTGCATTGAGGTAAATATGTTTTAAGGAAGATAATGGATTTATATGTGTATATTTGCAGCACAATTATAAATACCACCAACTTATTTATGACTGATTGAAATGCATACATAGGGTTACACTGAAGTAATTCCCAAAGGTACTCATCATAAGGCACCACATTTCGATCATAAACTTACGTGGCTGTGCGCTCCTATACACCTTAAAGCATAATTTATATTACAACAACAACAAAAAAAACATATCAATCGCAACCTTTTGACTTTCTTTTTAACGAAATACAGTTTAAAATTATTTATACTTTCTCGTGTTTAATATATGTGCTATTTCTTTTACTGGCAGAGCTTTTATAAGATTTAAAGTATACGACTTTATGTAAACAAATAAAAATGTTTCATTTTGAGAAGAATTTGTTCAGGGTATACGTGGTTTATTAAATATCGGCCCCAGTAATCAATAATTTTGTATTTTGATTGTTTATGTTTCTTTTGAAATGTTTTTGACCGTGAAATCTATGTAACCAATCTGTATTCAACATTATAAACAAGCTTTCATAAATTTATATGTGCGAACTTAATTAAAATGTAAAATTATAATATAATAGTAATTAAATGTAAATTAAAGTAAAGTTAAAAATAATGTTAAATGTTAAGATGTAAACTGATACTAAAACAATTTTAAATCTTGTATATATATATGTGCATAAATAAATTTTTGTATGTTAATTACTGGCAGTGGCTTATTTTATTCTTTTTTATATATATACTCTTATATTATCTTATTAAATCTCTGCTATTCCACTGAGCTAGTGACATGGGCTAACGACCGGAATCAAAATTTAAAAAAAAAAAAAAAAAATTTTTTTTTGACTTACGTATCTGCCTACTTTATAAATTTTTCTAGGTTCAAATGCCTAGATGGCGCCCTGTAGTGCATATATGTTAAGTCTACCTACTCCAGATCGTTACAATATATATCTTCTTTCTATACTTCATATAAAAATATAGTTAATTGAAATATAAATACATACATATATATTGTATGTAAATAAATCATTTTTTATAGTGCGATGTTTGTAAACTGTAATATTTAACACAGCATTATGCTGTTGCACATGTGCTTTGAAGATTTTAACTATAAATGAATGAATATAGTTAAAATCTTCAAAGCGCATCTGCAACAGCGTAATGCTGTGTTAAATAATACATATATATTGTAAGTGTAGCTTACTATCCTATTGGAACCAGCCTTTATTTATCCACACCACCAGATCAAACCCAGTTAAAACATAAGCTTAACTAATAGTTAGTTGAATATACACTATCATTTTTTTGTAAGCATACATATATATGTGATTAATGTTTGCTTTATTAAGCACTAAATCAAACAAATATCACAATAAACTAATTTCCATTGTTTAATGAGAAATAAAAACCCAGTTAAAGAAATCCTTCATATATATATACACTAACAATGAGTTATTTACAAATGTGTTATATGTCATGAATAAAGATTTAGACTTAGTAAACATAATGATGACCTAATGTCAAGCCAATCACTAGGCAACCAAGTATGGAAAATAAAAGTAGAATTCTATTATGTAATTTTATTTTTTATCTACAATCAATATAATATGTGCAACAATAGACAACTACAGCAATACAAAAGGAAATGGAAATGCTTGTACACTAAACAATAGAAACTAAGCAGGGTATAAAAGCAAATCAGTTCATTTCTGTCATCTTTTGTTATTTTTTAAATGATACAAGAACTGTACAAAGCCAGCTTTTGAAGATGGAATGTTCAAATCCAAGAAAAGAGGATGACTTGTTTGAACATTCCAAATTATTCATATAATCTTTGTACCACACAATTATAAAAAATTACAACCAACATTTAAACAGAAAAAAGTTTGATAAATTCATATGGTTTGACAAAAGAATTGAATTGATTTTACATTGAAATTTAAAAATAAAAACTGTGTTATTATTCGAACACAAAGAAAAGAGAAGTAAAATATTGCTAGCATATATATATAAATGATGAAGTAACTTTTTTATATAAGCTGTTAAATGCCAAATAATAAATTAAGAAAAAATAAATCTATTATGAACTGCTATATAATGTATTCTGACCGAAACAAATATTGCCATATGGCTGGATTGCTACAGTCCTACTACAGAAGCATGATGATTTAATCTATTTACCTATATAATGCCTAAAGAAATATCAAATGTCCTACAATAAATGTCTAAGTGGATCCAAAAGGAAAGCAATTGCAAAGAATGGAAACATCATTTCAAGCATGTTGCTAAGAAATTTTAGCAGATGAATGACTTACCAAGGAAGGATGATTCAAAGAGTGATAGACTGTATCCATAAGAGACATTATTACTAAAATCATGAACACTAATCAAGATGAACTAATGAATGCTTTGATTTATTATATTTTTTAAATTTGTTTGTAAAAAAATGTTATCTTCATACTTGGTAGCTTAAGCATGTCTAAAATTTAAAAGAGTCCATTGCACTTGAAAACAAAAAAGTGAATCCAGAGAAATTTATTAATTTGGACAAAATATTTTATGTTAAAGTTTAGATCAGTTTTCTTTCTGTAGTAAATCGACATTTGGTCATCATCACTGATATAGAATGAGGAAAGATTTTTTATAGTATTCCATATTAAACACATGCACTATTACAGGCTAAAGTTTGGGCTATCTTTTTTTATTGTTAACTAACAAGTGTTTATCTTTATTTTTATTTGTTATAAATGACTAGTCTTTATTGTGGATGCTCTTTCCTATCAACTTTAAGAAATTATACATAGAGGGGGGGTCCCCAATCAATATGGAACAGCAATAACTGGAATTGGATGATGATGCTATTATAGATATACTTGTATATTATAAATTAGTTAGCTAGCTTCATGTTCAATTTAATAAAAGATTTTTTTTATCTGCTTTGGAAATAGTTAGTGTCTTGCAGTATCCCTACCATGGGTACAGGTTGAAATAATGAATATATGATTGATATGGTAGAAATACATTCTTGACACATACAATTATAATCTTTTTATCATGTTAAAAAGTTTTGAATTTTTATTTTGTTATTTAATAAACATTAACTTGATTTAAATTACATTGGTCTTTAGTTTATCAAAATCATTTATACCTTCACTCATCAACTTATAACTATATATATATATATATATATATATATATATAAATATGTGTGTATATATATATATATATATATATATATATATACCCACACACATATTTTATTCTTATATAATAATATAGTAATATGTTTGGATGGATTTTAAAATCAATTGGAACCTGTATAGAAGTGCAGTAATTGCTATCTAGTGTAAATTAATCCTTGAAAAGAGTCAAATGCAAATTTCTCACTGAGTTTAAATACTGAGGCATAATTGAATCCAAACGAAGGATGAGATATGAAGGTAGCCCAAATTTATCTAAATTTAATGTGTAAACCTAGAGCTAGCCCATTGGAGATAGATACAATCATAGGTTAGGTACTTCATTGCATAATTCACAGCATTCTACCCAATGATTCTAGGTCTGACCATAATGAGATGCATTCCCCCTTTTTGGTGGAAAACCCAGACCATTACAATATATATATATATATATATATATATATATATATGTAATGGTCTATAGGTATATATATTGTAACAGAAAGAAAGATGACATTTGTAACGGAAAGAAGACATTTGTAACAGAAAGATGACATCTGTAACAGAAATAGATAAATAGATGAGTGATGAAATGATGGTTGCCATAATTCAATAACTAAATATAACATTATAGCCCAATTGCAACTATCCCAAACATTAATTCTGTTACATTAGTAATGAAATAAATAAGTTATCTCATTTCTCCATATAAAATAACAACAATGACAATTAAAACTATCATCATTAAAGATTTAATAATATCTAAATATTGAGGATGTCATTTGAACAATAAAACATACTGGCCATTGTCATCAAATAAAAGAATATTAAATATAGCAACTGAATAAAATTACCCACTTTGAGATTCCGGGAGTGCATTATGCTTATCTCCCATACTAGGTTCTTTTAACAAAGAATCCTTCCTATTCTTCTTTCCAACCATATAAGACCATTCATGGTCACATGCACACACTGGTGCCATTCATGACAACTTATAAAATATATATTATATAAAGTTAATATTATGAAGTTGGAAAGGGATTATATCACTCTTTATTCAGTTGAGCTAAGTATATGTGTTTTCCCATGCGTGCCACTAGATTGTTTTAAATCTAGATAAATATCTGTTTAGAGTGTACTGAGTTCAAACTCATTCGGTACATTTTTATCACACATGACTTGGATGACTAATGAAAAAATGACATTCTTACATTTTATCTATATCGATAAAATTACAAGATCCCAATATTACCAAAATTTATATTATAAATCAAAGATTCTTATAGACAGTGCTAGCTCATTTTATGTATATTGATGAACAGACAAGTATCATCTTATTAATGGCTTCTAAACAAGCATCGTGAAAACCATTATTAATATTGATGGCCATTTAACTAGATTATTTATCACAATATAAAGGTGATAATGATGATGATAATAATGATGAATAATAATAATAGTGATATCATAATAATAATGATAATAATAGTGATAGTGATGATACCAGCCATAGCTTATTAATAAACTCACAACAATAAATTTATCTTTATAAACTTATAGGCATCTATTAAAAATTATCCTATTTCAAATGGAGATTTAAATATTACATTTACTAGCATTTATGTAAGTTTATAGTTATTTACTAAAATACTTTTATAGTTAAAATTAGGATTTAATAATGCTAGTGATGATGATTGATCATCATGAATCTCTTTGCATAATATTCAACTTTCCATAAACCCCTATTTATTAAAATATCTTAATTCTGCTAAACATTAGATTTAATGATTATAATTTATTAATGATGATGATGGCAATCATAACTCTTGTATAGTATTATTTGAAACATTTTAATCAATAATACGATATCCATCTTTGATGAGAATGATCAAAACTCATGGACACAACATAATTTTAGCTTTCTATTGTTGAACTATAATTACTAAAATTTGGTTATTATCAAGCATAATCCTTAAATACCCAAAGATAAATTAACATTCTAGTTTACTTAACCTTTTGCGAGCGCTTAATATTTGCAAGTGATTGCTCAATATTTACGAATGATAATAATTAATAACTGCGAGCAATGATGATGAATTAAAATGATAGAATCAAGACAAGAAAAACACCACAATATTTTTTTAATAAGAACTCGGAAAACCAATTAAGATATATATAATTATATTTTATTAATACTATTACTCTTTCTTTCTTTCTTTAAAATCAAATCAATAATTAAATAAATGGCTTATTATTACATTAATTCAATACAAAAATTAATATAAAAATTTATATAAGCACAAGCAAATAAACTTAATATATAGGTTTGTCATTTCTGGATATTTTAAAATAAGCTGGCTTAAAAAATACATTTTATGGAATGCTTACTTAAGTCTTTCCTAACTTATTATATCATAAAATAAATTTCATATGTATCCTGTGTGTTTTATTTCACTTCCATTCATATGTAAGCCTTGCTTTATAATTTCTCATATTTAAACTATTTATATATAACCTATTCCTTGACATGTTTGTATAAGCAGTTACACATGCACACATTCGGTAATGTTAACATATATGTTTAAAAATTACATATATAAAAATATTTTTGCAACCTTTTAGCAAAATAAAATAAAATACATGATATTAATTTTAATATGCAACAAGATAAAATAAAAACAAAAAACATTATAAATGCATATATTTATAGGTTGCTCATTATCATTAACAACTGAAGAACAATTAAAAAAAAACATTTCAACGTTACAATATATAATATAAAAAATAATAAAAAATAATGAAAAATTTAAGTTTAAAGATTTAAACTATGTTTGTGCTATGTTGTGTGATATTGCAAATAACTATAGATAAACAAGTCTTTAATTTTTCTGTATCAAAAGAAAAATTGCTTTGACCAGTAAATTAAGGTTTACTTTTAATAAGTAAGAATAAAAATCTGTTAAAGAAAGTTCATAGTTACCCGATCACTTTCACTTCTTATAAATGTCCTGAGTTTGAATTTTCAGACTGCTTGTCTTTGCTCCATAAAAAATAAAGTTATTGCACATACTGTCAAGATAAACATGAATCAATTGACTTGCTTGTTTCTTTAATTCTAAAATTATTTATTGTTGATTGGCTTCCTTCTACCTTTTTACAAAGAGCTATTATAAATATTTTTTAATAAGTATGTACTGGTGGATTTGCTTGTCTCTCCCATTTAAAAAAAAAAATTGCTGTAGACACTTTAGATGACTGAGGTAAACTTTAACAAAAATTTGATTCATGGCTTCAAACTTGGCTATATATGGATTCTATACATTTTCTCTTCCTCTTCCTTCCTCTTCTCCATCCATCCAAAGGTAATGAGCCTAGAATAGACCAGGAGCTAGAAAAGAAGCATTTCATATAGCTTGTGTGGTTGGCTTCAAACTCTTTCATTTTGTTGGTTATTATTTGACTGGTATATGAGACCACAGTAGATTAGTGATTTTAACTCATTCTGTATTAATCCAGGAAGCAGAAAAAATGGTTTAGCAATGCAGAGTCATGGTATTATACTCAGAAAAATATGTTAATCTCATTTCATAGAATTGTCAATAACCTCTTCTTATAAATTCAATTTTGTTCCATTTCCCCTCTTTTTCCAATATTAATATTTCTGGGAATTACTTGTATATCTGCACATCTTCATCTATTTTGACTTTATACAAGAGTCTTTTCCTTCTTTTCCCTTGTTCAATTTTTAAAGAGTAAAAAAAAAAAATCAAATCGCCCACTTTCCCTTTTTCCTTTTTTTTTCAACATTAATAACGAGGGAAAAATTGAGTGAGAGTTACATCTCTGTCTGTCTCTCTAAAAAAATAATACTGAGTGACTGTCTATCTCTCTAAAATAATCATACTGAGTTACATCTCTCCTTAATAATCATGACTGAGTGACTTTTAAACATTTTATTCATTTATATTGCCAATCTTTGGTCAAAGAAACTGACCACCTGCATATCTTATCTTGAGATAAAAAAAAAATCAGACTTTAACAAGTTGATGTTCTATCGTGATTTTACAAGAAAATTAATAATCACCTTTTATTTCCTCAAAGCACCTCTCTCCTTTAAAAAAAAAAATCTTAGACACAGATAAAAACAATACAACAAAGCTGTCAATCTATAGTCACCAGCAATAGGTGTAAAAGCATTTTTGTGTTTATACAGATGTTTTCATTCTTTCACACTCTTTTGCATGTGTACATTTTTTTTTATCTCCTAATCTTGATCTGATCACCTTATTTTACACTTTCGGAATGTTTTATTTTACAGAAATAAAGCTAAATAACTGAATATATTAATTATTTAATAAGAAAATAACATATTAAAATATCATTTCTTACAACATTATATTCATTCACCACCTATTAATTTATCAATATTACACATATAATATACGGACACATAAATCTATATATATAAAAGAATTTTTTTTTAAGTAATATATCTGTGTGTTTGAAATGAGTCATATACATACAATAAATATATATATATATATATATATATATATA
>JAQFVV010015214.1:0-18747 GCA_028023455.1 Epiperipatus broadwayi
TATCAAATGAAAGTAATACATTGTACAGGCTTAAACCTGCATTTATAAATGTAATATATGCGGGGTTCAAACTCAGACTTTCACATGACCCACCACTCTCAGTGTCATCTCATATTGCTGACCCACCAAATGAAAGTAAAAAAAGTTAGACCAAAGTATATGCTAAAAAGACTGAAATAATGTTAAATGGATTTTTTTCAAAAGAAGAAAATAAAAATTAGTAATGATAAGTTGGGAAGAAGTTAAGAACTACAAATATCTTGAGAAAATTAATTATGCTGATGGCAATATAATTGATGAAATTAATCATAGAATTAAGCTTGGATGAGGTGTTTTTGGGAGTAATAACTTAATGTTGAAAGGAAATGTCTATGTGTTTGAAAATTAATATTAAAAAGAAATATGTCTATGTTTTAAAAGGATTTTTTTATTAAGTGTGTTTTACTAGTTCTTACTTACGGATCTGAGATTTAGACACTTATAGAGACTTCAAACTATTCAATAAAATATAAAGAATGTATGTTAGGAGTAAAAACAAGAGATTGAAAATAAAATAAATGGGTGAGACAACAAACTGGTGTTACTGTCATTGAAAGAATTAAGAGATTAAAGTGGAGTTGGGCTGGTCATATATCTAGAAGAAATGATAATAAGTGGACAGTTGAAATCTTAAACAGAAATGTGCTGGAGTAAGGTGGAGAAAAGAGGCTAAAAATTGGAGAAAATGAATTAAACTTGGAGAGTCGATAATGGTTGAAATTGTTGATAAAGATGATAATGATGATATTTGCAACCTTTAATTTTTTTGTGTGTATGTGTGTGTTTTGTTTATCCATAGCCTCTTTCTCGATTTGCTTCTCTAGAAGCCTGTACTTTTCAATATCCTAAAGAAACACACCAAAAAAAAGAAATTTTCTAATATTACAAGCAAAATTTGTAAGTAAATCTTTTTTATATAGCTTTATATAGAATATCTACATTCTTTATTTGATATTCTTTTCTTACAGTTAAATTTATTTGTAATCTCTTAAATTATATAATTTTTAACCATGACTTACCTTGTGAAAATACTCTTGCCTGGATTTTGTTTTTAACAAGTTAGTATAGTGTATCACAACTTTATATAATTTATTACTTTAAAATATGAAGTTAATGTGAAATGTGAATTCAAATAAAATACTTAATATTTACTTTTTAAATAATATATGGAATCATTATAGAATTATTTGAAACAATAAATATACTTTGTAATTATTTCTTTGATAATTATAATAGATTGTAAAGTTTAATTCGATGTATAAATTTAATTTTAAGAGTATATATATTTATTTTATAATTGGAATTTTATTAGATCCAACTTAAATAATGTTGTAATTTTCTCTTCTTTATTATATTTTACATAGGTCAATAAATTTTTAACTAAAAGAAATTTTTATTTTGTTATTCTTTAAAATATTTTATGTGATTAAAATATATAAGCATATACTATCAATATATATATATTTGTATTTTTATATTGGATTGTTTCCATCATCTAATATGCATATTGAATGTCTTTAGAAAAATTTAACTTTATTTAAATATTCCAAATACATTCAACTGTTAGTAATATCAAACAGGTTAGTAAATGCACAACGTTTTGAGAGGTATTATTCTCCCTCTTCTTCAGGTGTTGCTGGCCTGACCAGTGACAGTACTAGCATGGGAATCGAACCTGGACCCTTAGATTCTTGAGTATTGAATTTTAAGGTAATGCTCTAATCAACTGAGCCATCCTGCCAAAGGCAACAATCAGTAGAAATTTCATATACTTATCTATGAGAGTCCTCCTGATTTCTTCACTTTTTCCTAAGAGCAAAGTTGATTAGTGGTTTCCATAAATTTCACACTAGGTTGCCTTATGGGATTTTTTGCCATTGTCATGTGAGCTACTTCTTTAAATTTTCTTCTTTGTACCTTTTCTTCTCTATCCAATATTTTTGTATTTTCCCAATTGAACATATGTTCATTGGTACATGCATGGTCTGCTACCTTAGACACATCTGTTTTCTCTCTTCTAATCATCAGTTTATATTCTTGCAAGCTGGTCTCACAAATATATGTTCTTCCACATTCACATGGTATTTCATAGATGCAGTTTTTTTCTTTTCAGCATTTCAAGTTTAGGCTTTGTAGATATTAGAATTCCTCATAGTGTAGTATGGCTCTGGAAAGCTGTTCTGATGTTATATTGAATGCAGATTTTCCTTAATTTGTTTACTATTTTTGGAATGTATGGATAATTGTCTTTTCTCTTGATGGTTCTTTTTATTGTCTATTTAATCTTTTCTTAATAACAGTTGATGGATAACCGTTTTTCATAAGAGTTTGTTCTATATAGATTTTTTTTCTTTTTCCAAATCACTGGTTTCTGAACAAACTTCTTTTGTTCTGTTCCATAGTGATAGTATAACTCCATGTTTTGTGTTTCTGGTGTGATTGGATGTATAGGCTAGGTATTTTCCTGTATGTGTAGGTTTTCGGTAAACTGTAGTTTTGATTTTGCCATGAGGGAGTCTTTCACAAGAACATCTAAGAATGCCAATTTTTGTTGTTCCAATTCTCTTGTGAATTTAATTGAAGGGGATATGTTGTTGATGTGTTTCCAGAAAGTTTGTAGCAATGCTTTACCATGTAGCCATACAACAAATGTATCATCCACACAGTGAAACGAAACTTTAGGTGGATATGGAGTACTTTTTATGGCTGTGATTTCAAGTTCTTCCATGTAAATATTCCTAATCAGGGGAGACAGTGATGAGCCCATAGTCATTTCTTGATTTTGTTGGAAGAGTTCTGTGTTATATTGAAAATAGGTTGTTTTTATACAGAATGTTAATAGTTCCATTATACCATCAATAGGAAGAGTTGTTCTGGTTTGTAAAGTATTATCACCATTTAATATTTTTCTTACAATAGACAATGCTTCTTCTCATAGTACATTCATGAATAAACTTTCCACATCAAAGCTTACCAGTAAGTCAGTTCTTTCAATTTTCATGTTCTTGATTAATTCTACAAAGTGTCTAGAATCCCTGATAAAGGACTGGATCTTGTCTCTCCTGATTAGCAAAATTTACATTGAAGAACTTGAAACCACAGCCATAAAAACTACCCATATCCACCTAAAGTTTGGCTTCACTATGTGGATGATACATTTGTTGTATGAACACATGGTGAAGCACTCCTACAAACTTTCTGGAAATGCATAACAACATATCCCCTTCAATTAAATTCACAATAGAATTGGAACAAGAACAAAAATTGGCATTCTTAGATGTTCTTGTGGCAAGACTTCCTCATGGCAAAATCAAAACTACAGTTTACCAAAAACCTACACATACAGAAAAATATCTACCCCATACCTCCCACACCAGAAACCCAAGACATTGAGTTATATCATCACTATGGAACAGAGCCAAAGAAGTTTGTTCAGAAACCAGCGATTTGGAAAAAGAAAAGGTCTACATAGAACAAACTTATGAAAAATGGTTATCCATCAGCGATTATTAAGAAAATGTTAAATAGACAACAAAAAGAACCATCAAGAGAAAAGACAATTATTAGTACTGTAGTGTACCCATACATTCCAAAAATAGCAGATCTTCCGATCTCCTATAAAGCCTAAACTTGAAATACTGAAAAGAAAAACTCCATGTACGAAATACCATGCAAATGTGGAAGAACATATATTGGTGAGACCAGTCGTCCCATTAAAAAGCACTTGCAAGAACATAAACTGATGATTAGAAGAGAGAAAACAGATGTATCTAAGATAGCAGACCATGTATGTACCAATGAACATATGTTCAATTGGGAAAATACAAAAATATTGGATAGAGAAGAAAAGATACAAAGAAGAAAATTTAAAGAAGCTGCTCACATGATAATGGCAAAAATTCCCATAAGCCAACCTAGTGTGACTATACATAATGTATGGAAACCACTAATCAACTTTGCTCTTAGGAAAAAGTGGAGAATTCAGGTGGAACCTCATAGATAAGTATATGAAATTTCTACTGACTGTTGCCTTTGGCAGGATGACTCAGTTGGTTATAGTGTTACCTTAAAATTCAATAATCAAGAATCTAAGGACCAGGTTCGAATCTCATGCTAGTTTTGTCACTGGTCAGGCCAGCAACACCTGAAGAAGAGGGAAGAATAATACCTCTCAAAACATTGCATATTAGATGATGGAAATAATCCAATATAAAAATACAACTAGAACACTATCATTACAAACCTTCAGGAAAACACACACACACATATATATTCTTCCATCTATCATTACAAACCTTCAGGAAAACACACACACATATATATATTCTTCCATATACTGTCTCATTTAGGTGCAGCACATTAAGAAATGCTGGGATGTTACCAAAACATCCTTTAAGTAAGAAAAAGGGCATGACTTCATTCTCATTGGACTTGTTTGTTGTAAAAACTATGTTTGAAAAAAAAAATTTACTAGATTTGAAAGTATATTGATTTGTATATGCAACCAATACTATATCACTTAATATGAACCTCTATAATTTGTCTAACTAATGTAGCAATTGCATTCTGTTTACAATGTCTTAAATAGAAAAGAAATAGGTTTTTTACTGGACACAAGCAAGAAAAAAAGATAGTAATATTAGTATTATAAAAATAAATTTGTGTAGAGATCATGGATGGTAAAATGTCTCTAATGAACAAATAATACGCATGATAATAAGAACTGTAATAAGGTTAATATATTTGTTAAATGCTGTGAACATATCAAGAAATCTACATATATGAGAATACCAGTCAGAGGTAGCAGTATGAAATATCAAGAAGAGTTGAGGTGTTTTGTGAATTCAGTAATGACAGATAATGACCTAAAGTTTCAAGGATGCTTGACTTATTAGAAAACTTCGTAAACATTAATGTGATAATTTATGACTGTTTAGCAAATCTTTTTAATTTTAGCTAATTAATGATTGTTGGGTTTTCAAACTTGAAAGAACATATTAGAGATTTTTGAAACAAACATTTTGCAAACATTCTTAAATTTATGTCTGTTGGAAAAGTTTAAAAGGTTTTCTGATTAAAATAAATAATAATAAAGCATAATAAGGATTACTGTTATGTGATTCATTTCTGTTGTAAATCTTTGTTTTTCGTGACCGTTCGCCCACCAAAAACTGTAAAAGCAAGTTTAAAACATTGAAACTAAAAAAAAAAGTCAAGTAAAAAAATGGAAACGGAATTGCTGTGTTTGTTATTAATTGATGGAAATATAACACACAATCTCATTGGCACATTTATTGCAGAGACAAAACAGTATCGTGAGAAGCTCACGGTGATTGGACTTTTTATTAACCTAAGAATGTAAAATTAATTTTATTATAATTTTTAAATAATAATTATTAGTAAATTAATTTAACATAAAATGTAGAATTTTGGCTTTAGGAAAGTCGATTACTATATACTGTATATAAACATGGGGATCAAAGTTATCTTCTTCAGTGAATTTTTTTGGTCTTTGGTTTTCACTTATTGACATAACTAAGATTTCCTTCACAATTTTTAATACAATATATATATAATCATCAGCACAAGCATGGCCATTCTAACTGCAAGACAAAAGATAAAAATAATAATAATACATTAGAGATTATTAAACCAAACTGTTAACTATGTATGCATTTGCATAAAGTATGCAGTGGTGTGTTATTATGTTTATTTGATATTTTGTGGTGATGCTTTTTAATTTCCGAAGAAAATCTTTTTTTTTCCTAAACATTTCAGCACTGTTTAATTATAGATCTCCAACATATTCTATCCTTTGCTATATCTTCCTGATAAAAATAATCAACATTGCATTTCTTTAGAATGTCTTTAAAATAACCTTTATAATACAAATGCAATCTATCTCTTTCTTAAAAAACATGTTTAAATTAATCATAAAGTATTCTTTTAGGAAGTCTTGTATTGTTCATTTGTTTCACATTTCCAATTTATTAAAAATAATAGTGGACCCTGTAGTATCACATTGAACAAGTTGAAGGATGTATTGGTTGGTCTTATGATCTTGTAATTATATTTTTAAAATTTTGTAGTTTTTTTTCAAAAAGTTTTATATTTGAAACAGCATGTATCATATCTTTAATAAAATAATTTGTAGTATAAATGAGTTTTAACCAGTTAACAATTTGACATCCCCCCCCCCCCCCACATGGTGAGAATTTTTGAAAATGCTCTTTCTTCACTATTGTATGAAATCTATACTTTATATTAAAATTCAATAAGTTGGACTTTTTAATTTAATTTTATAAACAAATAATATTCTTTTAAAAAAATCACATGTGACATTTTTACATATTTAAAAACTGACTTGCAAATCAAGAAATATACCATATGATAGATTGGATATATCAAGTTCTACTTTAAAATTTGATATTTTCTTTATAGTAATTATAATATCTGCAAAGATTTTAACATCATATTGAAACAGACAGATCGAAGAATCGATCTTAGTTTCATGATTGTCATTTAAGAACGGTAATTCTAAACCACTATTTACCCGCAATGAGACTTTTTCTATTCCAAGCCACATAAATTTTAAGTTATTTATTTTGTGTTTGTTTAAAAAGAATTTAATGTAAAGAGTATGAGTATAAATGTCACAAATCATGGTAAGTGATATTTGTGTGTGTGTGGTTTGTGGATTTAGATTAGCTCAATTTAAAAGTTTCAATTGCGTGTATATTTTCTTTAAATTTTAATTTTGCAAATTATACAAAGTCATTTAAAAATGCTGATCAAAAGTCACATTCCTTTGATCAGTATTTTTAATCAAAATCTTACTTGAACAAATGTATAGAATAATTAATTTGTACTTCAATAAATTAAGATAATGAATGTATATTTTTGTATTCACGAATTCCGATGTAATTGTTTTGTCAATTTAGAATCATGTATTAAATTTAAAAATAAATGAGAAACGTAGAACGCTTATCAAGAAAGGCAAATGCTATTGTATAGTCAAATTAGATATTGCTGGAGGCCGAAATCAAAGGAGGCGGAGTTATGAACAAAAACTAGGCAGAAAGGTCAACCGTAGCCATCTTAAATATAATATAGACACTCTAACTTTTGACTTGGTTGTGCTTGGATCTCAAGCTACAGCAAAGTAGTTGTTCCAGAGAAATCACTTCAACCGTTATTAAGAAGTTTCCCGGTAAACTGCAATCATGATGGGCTGAGTCCAAGAAGCTGATTCCTGTTCTGCCAATTTAAATCTTTCGTACCGCTGATCTGTAATGTTTTCCGTGCTTCCAGTCTTCCAAATTCACACATTTAAATTAACCATGCCGTTCTAAGAAATTCAAAATGCGCGCCTACGTTCGTCATACATATCATCGCAAGAAGAAAAGCCGGACGAAGAAAGAATGGTAACTTTTGTTACATGAACTTTTTAACTTTCTTTCAGTAATCATTTTAAATTTAATCTGTTAACCTAATTAATTGCATGTAAATTTCTTGTTTTCCATTTGAAAATGTTACACTAAAACCTGTCAGTAAATTTCTTCTCTAATATTTCTGTGCTAGTCTTTAGACGATAATTATTAATATTTGTGCCTACTAATAATCCATTTGTGAATACATTTATATTTTTACTATTACTTATTTTACAAACAAAACGATGCCAATAATAATATTTCTCAACTCTAATTAAAGTCAGTAAAGTTTATCTAATAATATTTATTATTTTCATTTTAAAAGTAATTTTCTTGTATCGAATTAAAAATCGTTCATTTATGTGGAGTTGAGAAATATTCAAGTATTTTTATTGTTTCTTTTACTTTGTCATGATATTTAAATCTATACTCCAAATCTCACATACTTAAAATAGTCTAAAATTTTATTATAATTTTTTTTATATATTATTACGGAGTAAGAATAATAAGTGAATATTTTTTTGCTATTGTTACCTTCCGAACACTCTGGGGAGTTATGGGTTTCAGAGTAAAATTAATTAATTATTACTTTTGCGATCGTTTGATTTCGCCATGTTTTATTGGATAGTTATATCGGACTGTTGCGTAGAAAATGTTACAGAAAGAAAAGGTTTTATATAATTTCGTTTTAAAATCCATTTCCGATCACTCTTCCTCGATGTTACTGTGGCAACGCCTTTACCTTCGCCTAAGTTGGCATCTCGTTTTACTACCACATGGAGAGAAAGAAATTCTTCTCCAGGTAATCTCTTGGATCACCGGGGTTCGAAAATGAGCCCGGCTGGTTGTAGTGTCCCGGATCTACTTGGGGGCATTAAGACTTGTCAAAGTACAAGCCGCCCGGTATTCCGTCAATGCACCGCAAGTTATTATTTGTAGTATACATTAATCCCTGCAACCATCAGTACATCAGTATTATATATCATATTTTTATATAAAATTGCCTCCCATTTATCCGTATGCACAATGGTTTGAAACTATTAAAATAAAACAAATTAATATAAACTAGTAGATAAATATTTTAAGTGCTCCTATTACTCTGATTCTCATACCAACCTGTACAACCATTTAAACACATAAATATTGGCATGGGTTTGTTAATCAGTATAAACCGATTATTGATGACTAGTAGCAATTTATTATAAATACATATGAGAGTTACCGTACCTGTAAATAATATTATTCAATGCTTTCAATAATTTATTAAAAATTTGTCTAACCTAATTTTGTCTCTCTTGCATTATTACTCTCGAAATCTAGCCAATCACCTGCTGTCTGTATCGACAACTTAAATATATACATTAAATTATTAGCCGTACCAATATCCCGACTATAAGATATCTATGAAATAGCTGATTGTAGGTAATTTAGTCTGTGTTTTTCGATGAGCTAGTAAAGGGAGAACCTCGTACCGTTGTAATGTTGTCATCGGTGGGTCATGCCAGGGTTTTGGGTTCGAATTTAGTTTGCATTTTGGAATTTATTCCTAGACGTGGACTGGGTTCGAATTCGGATTACTGTGTGTGAATAGGCATGGTGATTTTTACCGGTACAATATCAATTCTGACAGGTAATGACATTACACACACTATAGATAATCTTATGTTTATGTTACAGTAAAGTTTATGAATTTCTATTTCTAAAAAAATAAAAGATAAATGAATAAGTTAAAAATATATGAATATATTCTTTTTGTTTTAAATAATAATTAACCAATTAGTGTGTACAAATAATCAAAAATATTTTATAAACAAGCAGAAAATCATATTTTGTTTATACCAAAATTATTGTGTGAAAATGAGACCAGAAAAAAGTAAAAGCTTCTTAAGGCATTTTCTTCTGTGCCAAAAAAAAGTGGTATCCCTTAGATCTAAGTGACTGTCTATAATGTATTGATCACTTCAGATTTTTTTTTCAAATAAAACAATAGAAAGCATTATGGGAATTTCTACATTATTAAAAAAAAAATCCAGAGATCATTATTACTTACAGTAATGTTAATACATCATTCTAAAACTGCAAAGCAGCCATACTTTTTTTTGAAATAAACAAGGAACATTTTCTAATGATGGTAAGAGCAAGAAGATTAAATAAAAAAATTAATTAAATGAGAAAATGCAAATCATTGATTTAGTAAGGAAAGATATCGTATTGTGAAGTGAGCTCTATATTTCGAAAGAATGAATCTTCCGAAGCAGATTCATGCCATTTTTGCTTATGCCCCTGAAACAATTAGAGTTGTAACTAAAGTGAAGAACAGTATTTTGGTTAAAATAGAAAAAGCTTAAATCATATGAATCATAAGATGGTTCCAGTTGACTGTCTTGTATTAGCAGAAAATTGTATTACCGAATGTAAATGATTGAACTGATCCACAGTACTGAAAATACATATGTAAATGTGCTTTGTTGATTTTTTAATGATTACAGTATTATTTTTTTTAAAATTTTGTTTATATTATAATCTTAATTTTGAAATGTATACTATGTACATAGAAAAAGCTTCTATTACATATATTTACAGTGTATGTATACATATTGTCTTGTCCACTTACAATAGAATAAACAATCCTTATATTGTAATCAAGACTTATCAACAAAATACACTGTATATCATGACTATACTGTATATATAATATAGCACTGCAATTCAATTTATAAATGTGACATTATTTAAATGCCACAGTTGACAATATTGTTTTGGATAAATATCTATATATTATTATTGATCATTTTATTAGATTATAAATTATTTACCTTTTTAACTCAGATATAAACTTTCAACTCAATTAAAGATTAATTAAATTAATATATCATTTATTAAATTCCAGCATTTAATTCTTCCTTTTTTCAATTCATATATAATGTACAATACAGATAACAGCCATTAAATAAGATAGAACAGTGTAAACAAAAAAATAAAATTACAATAATGTAATAGCTTTTTTTACTTATATAAAGTAAATTATTATTTTTTTTGCAAATGCTTGAGATTATACATTATCTAAATATTTCTTCACATAAAATATGTTAAAAATAAATAACATTAGGAGAATTTTTTCTAGTTAGATATAACCTAAGTGCTCTATTAATTTACTTTTAAAACAAATATGTATATGTCATTAAAATATGTTTTATTAAGAATGAACACTTATTTATTTTCATATGATTATTATATGCATTTATTTACTCCAACATATATATTGTACCAGACGAAAGCTTTTGGATTCGCATATACTGACCACAAGGGCGCCACTAGTCCGAAAATCGGAACTAGACATTTATTTTAAGGGTGGACCGGATAGGCGAACCTGAATGCGCTGGACTAGCTCAAGCAAGCAACTGAGATCTTATGTTTTGCTGAGAAAGTTGGAAAGATAGCAACAGAAAACAAAATCAACTAAGTAAAAGTGAATAATTATTTTATTAGTGGCATGGTTAATTAAACATAAATCTAAATAATTAGCTTTAAAATACACTTAAAATGTACTACTCGTACATTCGTCAAAATTAAACTAAAATATTTTATATGCCTTTGAGAGCAATTTCCTGTGCGTGAAAGAGTGCAAAATACTGACCGTAGCAGAAGTATTAGTAAGTAAACAGTGATCTCATGCAAGACATGGGAGGTTAGCTTCCTGCTTATAACCCATAGTTAGGAAAAGGCTGACTCTCCGTATTTGAGATTTATGCAAGCTTATGTCGAAACAGAAGAAATGCGAAGGCAACTTCCAAAACATTAATAAAAAAAGAATGTTGAAAGTTATTACTTTCAATCGATTGACCTCCCTCACAGTGAGACAGGCTAGGAGCTCATGATCTACCTATTGAAAGGGTTATAACGATCGTACATGCCCCTAATAAAAGAATTGGAAGTTTGAGATAATAAAACTAACGACTATTATATTTCATAATACTCTATTATAAATAATTATAGTTTCTCGACATAAGTAGAACTTATAATAAAATGGGTCACGAGCTAGAAGTTAATTAAAATAGTCTGTAATATCCAGACTGCTTTCTATAATAAAAAGGAATGTGAGATTATAAATAAAACTATACTATCTTACTTACTAAGACTTAAATGGGATATACAGAATACGTTTGAAACTAGCACTTGTAAAAAAAAAAAAAATCAAATGCACAGAAATGAATTACATAAAATAAAACTTGAAACACATTTATATTTCAAAAAAGGAAATCAAATTTAAGACAAAATTATTTAAATTGTAAAACGTAAGGTACCTTAAATGCTAATGCACTAGACTTCTTGAATAGGTTCTGTTGATCAGGATTCACTCACGGTAGGCTTGGGCAAGTCGGTTAATGGTTTCTTTGTAATTTGTCCTTATAGCATTATAGGGAGTTAATGGAGACACAGGGAGTCCGAACCTGTCCTGGTGAGAAGCTTAGCACATCATGGTAGGAGAAAATATTTTTGCTATAGGTTTAGCGTTCATTCTAAACAGAATTGCCTGTTCGGCTTTGCTTTCAGAATATGCAGGAATTGTTCTCTCCTAGTTTTGCAGGAATAGTTTGTCTAAGTATTTCTCAGAATTTGTGCAAGTATCAGAGTTTGTGCAATTCTCTTTCAGAGTTGGTGTCTGTATCTCCTGGAGTTGGTGCAAGTATCTCAGCGTTAGTGAAAAGATAATACAATGGCCTGATTAAGCCTTTTATAGCTGAATCATATCTGAACCAATTCTAGCTAACAATAGTTATCTAATTAATGAAAATAAATTGTCCTTTACATATATAGGAATTAACTAATAAAAAAATTCTTTTCTTTTGTTTTCTTTCTTTTTAATTATTCTTATCAATCTAAATCCCCAAATCTGAAAAGCAATTTATTTATACTATTTACTTTTACATAAGTAATAAAAAAAAAAGTAATCTTAGTTTTCTTTTTTTAAAAAATTAAAATTAAAAACCAAATATAACTGGTATTAAAATATAATTCCCACGTACATACATATATATTTGTACAAGCATTAAAAAAAAAAAACTTTTAATCAAGTTTTACAAATGAAATCTTATAAAAATTTATTTTATTTTCTTCACCCCTATAAAACTTTAATTTTTGTAATGGTGTTTTAAACATCCATTACAATATATAAATTACATCAATCTCATGTTTAAATAAGTTCATTTACTGTCTAATTGAAGTGTTCCTGTGATAAGAAGTGTGGTGATGTAATTTACATAAAATAACCAGTTAACTGTTAGCACTTATAGATTAATATACATATTGATAGATTAAATTTTAGTGGGAATATTTATTTTCACTTGATTATTTTTAAAAATAATTAATGAATAATAAAGGAACTAACTCTAGATTTACTTCATATTTTGTAAATATGATAATCCTAGTTTAACAAATCCTAAATGGGTACTACAATTGAGCTATCAAAAGCCCAGAATGTTGCTGATTGGAAGATTTTTATGACATTGGATGTATGAACAAACTTGTAAACTTCTTTTCGATTGTTATTGGCAATGAGCAAAACATATATATATATATATTTAATTTATTTAAAATATTAAAGATTTTAAGACTTCTCATTCGATAATTTAATATACAAAATTAACAAAGCGTATGACACACTTGAATAAGAAGCTATAAAGATACACAGAAATTATTACACGCTAAGTGCTTTCGAGACCTTTTGCCTCATATTCATAGCGGTACTGTGAGCTGCAGAACGAAGTGTGTCATATGCTTTGTTAATTTTGTATATTAATTTATTTAAATATTTTTAATTTTTACAAAATATTTATATAGTAATTATTAAAAAAGAAATTTTTTAATGCATATGCTTAGATTTTTTGAAATATATTTAACTTTTAAAAAATACAAGCTAAGAAATTCTAAGTAATGATAAAAGAAACCTACTATTGTTGCCCTCTGTCAAACATTGTAGTACAGAATTTTTATGATATTTTAATAATTATAAATGCAATTTTAAATTTTAGAACAATTTCATAGCTTTATGATGATTTGATACTTCACATATAAAAATGTGAAATTCAATCAGTAAAGATTTTGTTAATTTGTTTTTCTCATGAGCATTACACTAATCATGCTAATAAGAAAATGCTATTGTTCTCATAAATATTTTTTTCATTTGTAAAATATACATATATAATAAATGCAATTTATTGATTCACAATATTGAATAAAAGTTTTGGTGTTGATATAGTATGCACTTTCGGTGGCCATTTTGAATTTTAAAACACCCAAAAACACTGCTGGCACATGCAAGCGATAAATTAAATACTAGAAGGATTAATAAAATAAATTTAGACAGAAAGTATATATTTAAGTAATAAATTAATGTTCATTTAATTTTCAGCAGAATTTGGGGCATTAAAAAATTTGTGCCCAGCAAGTGACTATGAGCTAAAAATTATTTTTTATTGATTTCTAATGCTTTTTTTTTTTTTATCAAAGAAATATTGAAACTATGGACTTGAAAATGAAGTATAAATAAAATAACTAACATGATTACAAAAAAGACTATGTTTTAAAAATTAAATAACTATGGAAGATATGCATTTCGCAAACAAGATTACGGATTTGTTACTTGTATACTTTTATTTGAGTTAAGATTTTACTTAAAAATTTACATATATATATATATATTAAAAAGCAAAAAAAAAAAACAATTTTAAATGTTATTTATGTATTTATTTTTAGCAGTAAAAACTTATCCATGTATACTCAGTACATTTTTGTATTTACTGGTTTGCATTCTTAGATGCAACAGGTCTTTTGTATGTAATAAATTCTTTTTTTTTTTTTTTTTTTTTTTGGAAATGCTTTTGGAATTTTGCATTATCTGAATACTTTTCACACATAAAGTATTTGTAAAATAAATAAAATTAGGAGAAATGATTTTTTTCGAACTAGATACAATCTAACTACTATATTTATTTCTTCTTAAAACAGATGCATATATGTATTGTTAAAATAGGGTTTTATTAACAATAAATACGTTCTAATGTCTATTCAAAATGCAAGCACTCAGAATACCAAGAAATAAAATAATAACACAAATAAACCAATAAATGATGGAATGTAACTAATAGCGAAAAATTATTGATACCCATGAACACAGTATATATATAGTTCTCTTTATGGTTCACTTCCCATGATGCACTTAACAACTGGCTGCTTCCTGGATGGTTTCCTTCAGCCTTGGTTTCCAAAACACCTTGCCTCTGTTTAGCTGCTGCTCGCAATCACATTGGCTTCGCACTAGAGTGTTGCACCATTGCTTAAGCTCTCAGCAACCGTTCACTTGGTAAATTCACTGGACTAAGAACTGTGCACTTTGCTGCTCAAAACTGTTTGTACACATAGGTTTTGCCCTCAGCAATCCAGGATTTATTTTTGATTGTTATCAGTCTTGTATTTCCTATTGTTGTTTTTAATTAGTATTTCAATTTCTGTTGTATCAAGAAAGGAATATTTGTAATTAGCAAATATTTCTTGGCAATTATCAAACGCAATTTTCTTATCGGAAAATATATTTTTCTAATATATTTTTCTTACTTTTTCTGGAGTACCAAACTTATACTTGAATTTCAATGTACATATTTATACAAAACATCACAAAGTTATGTATTTATTTTCACTTGATTGTTTTAGCAACTGTATTTATTTATTCTCAGACAAATATATATAATTGTAACATAAAAATGTACCATTGTATTGGTTTTCTATATTAGTAAGCAGAGGATGGGTTTGGATACCATAATGAGATCTTACAGATGTGTACCGTAAATATTATAAATCTTTGTTCAAATAAATATAAAGGGAGTCTAGTTAATAAAATGCAAATAAAAAAATTAATTTAATTCAAAATATATAATGATGATGATGATTTATAATTTAAAAATACAAGGACTCCCGAAAGTATTTTATTTGTTTTTCAATATTTCTCAGGGCTGTTGATATTAACTAGCTTATGTGTGTAAAAAGCATTCATTTGGATTGAGTTATAAACACAAATTAAATGGATTAATAATAATAAATTATTTATTAATAATGAATAATTAAAACTGTTGCATATATATATATTTGCAATATTAAAACTGTTGCATATATATATATTTGCAATATCAACATGTACACAAAAATATTATAGTAACAAAAGATATTTTAAGTTTAAGTTATGGTTCAAGTTTAAGGCCTTTGTAGAATAAGGAAACATTCACTAACCACGGTTTTTTCAAGCACCATTCTTTTAATATTTTGTTTTCCTTAGTTTTTCCAATGATGATTTTCTCCTTAAACACCAGTGATGTTAGAGAGAGTAAATGCAGCAGCACTGGTGATGTTCCATGAGGTATAATATCCGTAGGTTTTGAACAATTTATACAGCGCCATCCATTTCTTCATTCACAGTATTACAGAATTGTTGCACAAGCTGTTTTTCAAACTCCAGCACTAATTTCTGGATCTGACTGCATTTTCCAAGCATTTTGAATAATGTGTGTTATTCAGCCACACATAATAAATATATTTCTTTTAAATAAAATCATCTCACTAACTGGTGTAACTGGAGTATTTAAAAATACTTTAAAACAGTCAGCAAAACACAGCTATCCACATCACAGTTGAAAACACTTTTTTAACCAGCAGATGTTTCTTTCTTTGGCATGGATCATGGAAACACAGTTTCAAAAGTAGACTGTTCTGGCATGCAAAGCAATATGTAATCAGACTGCTACACTTCTGGAGCTAGAATACTACTACTAATAATCTCTAGTTGCTTGTTTCAGACCTATTTATATCTCTTGGATGTTGTTCAAGCAACATGTTTTTAAACAACATGTAACATCACCACCTAGGGCAAATATGTCATTACAATAACATATTTTTTTAAAAAACAACCTCTTTACTCTCTTCAAAACATGTTATGAATACAAATTTTATGTATATTATATCATGTTTTTTTATGAATAAAAGAAGAGAAAAAAATTGCTTGTTTCTTTTTTTATATTTACATTTCATTATATAAGAAGAAGAAAAATTCATTGCTGACATTTACATTTTTAATTATAACTTCTAAAATGTTATTAATTCTAATATTTTAATTTTATATTTAGCTTTGCCATCCATTTTCATTATGAAATGGATAAATTGTTTAATTAAAACTGCCCTTTGAAGGCAAACTAAACAGGATTCAAATTTAGCTTTGTGTATCAGAAGCATTTTTCCTTCTTCCTTTACAATGTAGTTTATCATTCACTAACATATTACAAACAAATTTAATAATCTTTTAATAATGTGCAAAAATTCATTTTACTTTTAATCTTTAGGCATTTTACACTTTTATTTTTTTAAGTAACATGCATATATACACGCACACATGTAAATCTCAGTTTGTATATTTATTAGTTAATGCAAAACACTTTTTTTCTCTCTCTGCATTATGCCATAACCATTATTATAGCTACAGTATATATAATCATCTTCATGTTTAAACAAACTATTCCATTTACTATCAAATTGTAATGTTGCCTTTTCAACAAATGGCTAATATTCTATTGATTGCTTAAGCATATGGAGATTGCTGGTGATGTAATTTACCTAAAATATCCAGGTAGCTGTTAGCACTTATTGTTTAATATATATTGGTAAATTAAGTTTTAGTAAAAACATTTATTTTTACTTGATTATTTTTAGCAAAATAATCAGTGAATAATAAAAGAAACTAACTCTAGATTTACTTTAGATTTTAACTATGACTGCATAAATCTTACTTTTGAATGAGTTAATTGATCGTTATTATAGGAAATCCTGGCTTTAACAAATCACAATCTTGATTCTGGGATTATAAATATTATTTTATATTTGAATATTTTTTTGTAAAATTAATTCGTTACATATTAGAAAAAATAAAATTAATGTATCATTACATAACTTATACCTCTTAATTTATGTTTATCTTAAACCCTCATACTTTTACCAATTGCCATGATCTATGTGAGGCTTAAAACATATTTGGTCCTTGTTTCTTATTTTAGTACAATTTATCACTTTAACCTTTAATTCTAAAACCATTTTAAATAAAGCCAAAAACTTCTACATATCCCTTTGTCATTACTAAGCATTTACATATATATAAATAAAGTGTGAATTTACAAATTTGTGCTATAAAGTAACTTACGAATTTTAGTATATAAGATCTTAATCAGTATGAAGAACAGATATATGTTTAAAAATGAATTGAGACAGTTAAACAATATTAATTATGAAAAAAAAAATGTAATAAATAATTATCAACTTAAATAATCTCGACAGTTTTCAGGCATCTGGTTAATAAACAAATATCTTACATTCCAATTTATTTTTGAATTTTTTTTTTAATATCTGTAGAATAATATGGTTGTCAAATATATTATGCAGATATGCCAATTAAATTAAATTTTAGATTATTATACAATATGTATTTATTTATGTGTGTGTATGTATATAAGAAAGTCCTTGTAATTCAAGGCAGTATACCACCTTCTGTGCTCATAGACTTAGGTTCAAATCCAAGAAGCTTAATTATTTATAATAGATTTAAGATTTTTTTTTCAAGGTAGCTAACCAAGATATTTTTAGCTGGCGGACAAAAAGAAGGTTATGAAATTGCTTAGATGCTTGCCATCTAATTATTGAAAAAAACTAGTAAATATTGCATTCTGTTTTCATTATGAAGGTTATTAGAAAGGCAATTACCTTGCAGTGGGCTGTTCCCCATTTCAAACATAAATAATTTTAACATGTAGAGACTTGTAATATTATCAGTATTTAATTTAAAATATTTTAAAATGCAGGTTGTGTATTGTCTTTGTGAGTAAATTGATTAGAAATTTTTATTGAATTTAGATTATTATTGAAGCTCATGAACATTAAAGTTTCACTAAGGGTTTTATTTAGCAGAATACATCTTAATGGCTCTACAGTCATATTAACATAGGAAAACACATGTTTTTAGACCTTTAATGATTTTCGGAGTTTTATGCATCTCCACGATAAATTTTCAAATATCAGTATGCTAAATAAAACAGAATTCAGACAGAAGGCGTATTTAACTTCTGTACTATTTTAGCTGCAAATTTTAATGCTAACTGAATGTTCTCATTGGAAGAAACCTACAGTTTGAACACTTTTTTATACAAAGTATATTAAATAGTTTGAACAGAATGATTTATTTGGCATT
>JAQFVV010015215.1:0-18716 GCA_028023455.1 Epiperipatus broadwayi
GGCATCATCCAATACTTAAACTGGAACCCATGAAATGTCATTAACACATTTCAAGCTTTAGACCCATGGCTAGTTCTTAAAACATGAAACCAGAAAGACTCAGATAAATGGAAAGAGAGAGAGAGATGAAAAACAACACCAGTAATTTGCACAAATTTATTAAAAGATAATAATAATAAAAAACCACATAAGAAATATTTAATATGTAAAACAAATATGCATACTTCCAAATAATATCTAAAATTCTATTCAGGAGCATTTAAAAATTTAATACTAATATTAAGAATTCAGAAGTTCTATTAATGACGTCAATGAATATATTTATCCAGGTCTGAGTACGGTATTTGGCTTTTATATGTGGGTGATCACCCTTTCTTCTGATCTAGTCAGATTCATGGTAAATATATATTTTAGTGTAAGTGAGGCTTTTTCTTTGTCCACATCCTATAGCATGTGCTGCTACCTTTGATTTGATGTGGAAGGTTCAAACATCAGCAAACGGTGAGTCTGAGTAATATATCATGGCATTTGGCTAATGAACTTAGAAGACAAGCAGAGGAAAATTGACTGAACACCAGCTTTTGGAGCTAGCCACTCATTTCTTTCTTTGTATGGTCATAAAAGAATGTTTTCAACATGCTGGACTTTTAGCTTCTTGTAGATTTTGTTCACTGTTGCTGGTTGACTTTGGTTTTATATATTTGTAAATGTCTTCTATAAATTTTCTGAAGAGTTTCAATCTTTTGAATTGACTAAAGAATTATAATCTCACTAAATGAAGAATAGTCAATTTTAGCTTTTTATATTCTCTGATCCCACTTTTGCTTGAGTTTTCACCCACACTGTCAATGCATTTGATCTTTAATTTTTTTTAATTAGTACAATCTTTTATTCTCTTATTTTTTTAAATTTAATTACACTGAAATTAGTCCTATATTGTTCATTTAATCAGTCTGGAATCTTAATTTCCAGAACCTGATTAGTTTTGTAAGAATTGTTTTAATTAATTACAAAAAAAATCTTTTTTTTCTTAAAAAGTGCTTTTAACAAAAAGTACTTTTGAAAGAATCATATAAAAATAAAAGTACATAAAAGAAAAATAAGTTAAAATTAATAAATAATTTTTAACTTTTTCCCAACTTTTTTCTCTCTCTTTTTTTTTCTTCAAACTATTAAATATTGATATTATTTTTTTATTTCATTAAGAAAAAAAAAAATTTTTTTAAAAAGTAAATTATGTAACTTGTATATATACACGCACTTTCGCAATGTGTATATTTAAAGATTGCTCAAATGATGCAATTTAATTTCTTTTTTAGTTTTAAATTTGTATAATGAAGATTAGGCACATGCAGATTACTAATCCATAAAAAAAAAAAGAAACTGTAAACATAAATGATTACAATCAGTACACTAATTAAAGATGAACGGAATAATTTATAAAAAGAAACTTTGTAACTAAAACTAATAAAGAATGTACAAGATTATTAATTTGTATTTTAATAAAGTAAAAGATAAAAGACTATGTGCAGAAGTCTAAAAACTGACCCAAGGCTATAAAAAGGGCAGAAATAACTTCAAACTTGGTCTTGTCTTGTGCTGGCAGTTTCTGTGGGTCCAGGATGCAGAAAGTATCCTCGACTACTCTATGCTGAAATTAGTTATAATATGGAAGTGAAACCAGAATGTTTGCAGACACCTTCTTTCATCATGAAGAGATCCCTCAAGTCCAACCTTAAAGTGGACCAGGAATAAAAAAATGCCAGCAGGAGAAATCAATTAATTTCAAATGGGCTCGAGATCCCAAGAAATACATGTATACTACAGGAATCTACATAAACTTACTGGTAAGCTACTATCTATTCATACTCGATTTGTGACTGAATTGAAAGTTTGCAATACTAACTTTGACTATGAAGCTTCTATTACCAAAATAGACATTCACCTAGAAAAAACTTCCGATCTCATAACATGGACTCTTAATTATTTGATTAACATTATTTGGATTAGCATGTATGCATTATTTCCAGCTTATTAATAATACTTTTTTAAATATTATAATTTGTTATAATAAAATATTTATCTTTAATAACTTTCATTGTACATTATTAATTTTAAGTTTGCTAGATTTTATAATCATAAAAGATTATTTTTAGAAATGGATGATTACCTATGTCAACATGTTTATTTTAATCTACGAATGCTGGAAAAAATTCTTAAATATTAAGTGACCAAAAAACTAAATCACGATCTTATTCTAGTTATTTACTGCAAAGGTATGTGAAGCAATGCAGTGGAATTTAGTGGGTTAATGACCCTGGCATCCTTTCAAATAAATAAAAAACTGATTCTGCTGGCAATGCAAATAGGTCAGTTAATCAGGAAATAAAGCTATGTTCTTCAAATATTTGAACTTATAAATGAATTGAAGATTCTTTTTCGTAGCTTGATTAATTTGTAGTGTGTAAAATAAAGGCCTAAATCCAGTCGATCACTGAAATTAAACTGAGAACAGTACAATATATATAATATCATGATCATATCTAATATTATTATTATATCATATTTGTTAGGGATTTATTGTAAAGTTGCAAAATATTTATAAATATATGTATAAGCATGGTGTGTCAATTATCATTATTATTTTTTTTCGCCTAATTTTTTTTACATACATTTATGTTGTGTTCTCTTTAATTAAATGATTAATGAATAAAATTATATAAATGTATTTATCACATGCCATTCTGTTCTTATTGGACAATTTATTCTATCTTAAGAGAAATAGGTTTACCAGCTAATATAGAGAAAGAATGTAACTGTGTTATTTTGAAATTACTACTCATTAATCACAATCTTTCCTAGAGAAGTGGTGAAGGAAAGTGGCATCCATATCCATAATGGACATGTATAATTATTTGTTCATCTCAAATGGGTAAAATAAAATAAAATGTATGTGTATTTGTATTTAAGACATTATATTAGGTAAATCATTATATCTGTTTTTTTTTAAGTATAACTATATTTAAGATTTTAAATATAATTTTATGCTCATAACATAGATAGTAGAATGGTTATTTGTGCAGTTAAGGCATCTTTTGACATTACAAAAAAATAATTTGATTCTTTATTATTTATAGGTATTATACATTTGGTATTAATCAAAATATAACAATTTTTTGTCCTCATTTACCACCTTAGGTGGAATATGAAATATTTTTATTATTATTAAATAAAAATATCTTGATCTTAAAGCGCTTAAATAAAAAGCATCTACAGTATTGATACACATATATTACAATTTAGTGATATATATATCAGAAAGAAGTAATTATGAGAGAAAGTTCATTAAATGGTTAGCAATAACAATATAAGATAATAATAGAAATAACATTTTTATAACATATATGAATGAGTACGGTTATGTGTTTTTTTTTCTAATTAACAGACTTTCTTAAAAGAATATTCATACAACAATGTCTATTTTATAAAATTAGAAATATTTACCACATCAAATATAAAATTAATAACTTAGCACACTTTTCTTTTAAATCTTGATTTCCATCACTGAATTTTTGACCATTTTATGTACACCTGGGTCCCATTTTATGCGATAGATAGGTTCCTCAGAAATCAAGCGCAAACAAAATCATGCAAAAATAAATGTAACTTACATTGAAAAAGGGGGGATGTGGTCTGTGATTTTTCAAAATTTGCATAAAAGCAAAGCACCAATGTAAAATTACTTTAAAATTGGCGCAAAAAAAAAAAATAAGGAAATAAAATATGACTAATAAAAAATTTCAAAGTTGAAAAAAATTGATACAAGACTGCTATGTTCGGACTCTAATTACATACAGCAACTTATTCTGTTTTTGCGAACATGTACTAGCATATATAGTTTTAAAGAAAAGAACTCTCAGAGTAACAGTCAGGTTAAACTATTTAATAACAATTTAGAAGAGGTTACAGAGTATAATTAGTTACAACGAATTATGGTAATCAAAAAGTATACAAAATTTTACATAAGTAATTTTACCGTACTTTTATCTGTGCCATTAGGCTTACTAATAAATAATAATATAGACCGAGTTGGCCTTTAAAGTTGCCTAGATCCCTCCTTTGTACCTTCAGCGGGGATTCACTGGGTAAGAAAAGCCAGTCCAGGTCCTTCTTCTGATTTAGAGTGTCCGATCTTCAGCACCAGATATCTTTTATAGTTAGTTCCCCTTCCAGACTGTGAGCATAGGATTCTGTGGACATTCTCCCCCATTGGTCATTTATATCCATAACTATTCCTATTGGTTTGCAGTGCTACATGCTCAATCCGGTTTAAAAATCATGCTCGATCTGAGTAAGTCTATACAACTTGTGTGCACGTGATTTGATTAGCGCAGCACACAGCACTATCCCCCACTACTCCTGAGAAAGGCCTGCTTCTCTGGAGTCACACATATTCTTTTAATAGTCTATTTCTTCATTCCATAGTAATTATCGAATTAGTTTTTTGGCTTTCAGTATCACTTAGTAAATTACTATTATTGCTTATTTTACAATGTTCTTTAATAATTAACACAATTCCCATGCGGCCAAAATCCCGTTATTTAATTATTCCGAATTGCATCAGACAAAACGGTTCCGTAATAATAAAATTTATGTATATATATATATAGTCAAATTTTGCTTGCGTAGTTCATTTTTAAAATTTAAAACAAATAAAACAAACAAACGCTTACACTAGAAGTTAATTTTAAGCATGCCATTCTACTGCTGGTTTGTTACCATTTATTAACTAGTGACATATATAGTCTTGTAAATAGGCAGGTGGGCGACGTTTACGATGGAGTCTGTTTTCTTCATGATCGCCAGTCGCATTCAATCCGGGATGCTGTATCATGGCTTCATCTGGAACTCCCGCTGTTTCATCACCTAACTCTATGAGGTCTTCTGCACCGTGTTTATTGACGACATTTTGATTTTCGAGTGGATCTTCATCTTGAGTTTCTATATTGTAGTCGAAATTCACTTCTGTCCAGTTTTTCCGGACATGATTTATGTGTCGACGGTAGCTTGCTCCCGAGTTGGTTTTTATTTCAACGATTTGGTCTGAAATAATCCTGGTTATTACACCTTCTGTCCACGTCATGCGTAGTGTATCGCACATCCATACATTATCTCCGGCAGCATAAGTATTTTTCATGATTGGTGGCAATTTTCCATGATCAGGCATCAGAATGGTCAGCTTGTTACACAGTTTTCTGCCCATCAATATTTCAGCTGGTGATTTCCCAGTAGATGTGGTGGGCATAATGTGTTGGTGCAGCATTGCAATGTTTAGCGCCTCGGATAGGTTGGTTTTATTTAATCTATTTAATACTAGTTTCAAATGTTGTACCGCCTTTTCCGCGATTCCATTGGATTCCGGGTGATACGGAGGAGAACGGATGTGATTTATTCCCCACTCTTCCACAAATGATTTGAATTCGTCGGAAGTAAAAGCAGTCCCATTGTCGGAAACCAAGACTTCTGGTGATCCCTGGTGTGCGAATATTTCGCTTAAAATACGAATTGTTTCTGCAGAACTAGTATTTTTGGCAATCTTGTATTCTGCCCATTTTGAGCCAGCATCTATCAACACTAAAATCATTTTGCCATTTATTGGTCCAGCATGGTCTATGTGGACCCGGCTCCAAGGTTTATCTGTTTTGGGCCACGGTGTAAATTTCTTTGGAGGTATGTTTACGGTTGATTGGCAAGATTTACATTTTTTAATGAACATTTCTATGTCTGTACCCATGCCCGGCCAATACACATAACTGCGGGCTAGAGCTTTTGCGCGAACGACCCCTGGATGCACTTGATGCAACATTTCTAATATCTTAGAACGACCGACGGGTGGAACCAATACTTTATCTGCAATTACTATGCATCCCTTTAATGTCGACAGCTGCTGACGCATATTCCATAATGACTTATGTAAATAATGTGGTAGTTTGTTAGGCCATCCTTTCGTAATCCAGTTTACCAGTGCCTGGTATCCAGCTGTTTCTTGAGTCCATCTGGCTATAGTGTTGCTATTTATAATTTCCGGCTTCCAATGGTCCAAGTAATTTACGTCTACTTCGGTGTCCGTTTCCTCTGTTACATCTGGTATGCGTGAAAGCGCGTCCGCATGTTGAATTTGACTACCTTTCTGATGTACGAGTTCGTAATCGTATGCAGACAGTAAGTTATACCAGCGAATCATTCGCGAGCTCAAATGGTCAGGGGCGGCTTTTTTATTGGCGAATATCCCCAACAATGGACGGTGGTCTGTTATTATTTTAACTGATCGGCCGTAAATGTATTGGTGGAATTTCCGAACTGCTGTTACAATGGCCAATGCCTCCTTGTCCAATTGGCTGTAATTTTTTTCAGCTTTTGACAACGTTCTAGACATGTACGCTATTGGGCATTCGCTATTCTGTGATGGATGACTGAGTACCGCCCCAATTCCGTATTCGGATGCGTCCGTTGTTAATGTGATGTCGAGGCTACTGTTATAATGTACTAACAAGTGGTTTGACGTTAGCAGTGCTTTCGTTTTCTGAAAAGCGCTCTCTTGCGGGTTCTTCCAACACCATCGTTGATTTTTGCGAAGTAACTCGTACAAGGGTGTGGCTACATGTGCTTTTCCCCTCAGAAAATTTTCGAAAAAATTAACCAATCCTAAGAAAGCCTGCAGTTCTTTGACGTTTTTGGGGTTTGGTGCATTTATGATAGCTTTAATTTTATCCGGATCGGGTCTAACACCAGTGCTTGATATGATGTGGCCTAAACACTTTATTTCTTTAGCACACCAAATACATTTTTGCATGTTTAGCTTTGCACCAAAATTCTCTAGCCGTTCGCAAACTTCGTCTAATCTAATTTGTAATTCCGCTTCGGATTCCGCTGTTACCAGAATGTCGTCAAAATATGGCGTTGTTCCTTTCAGTCCCTCCAACAGCGTGTCTATTTTAGCTTGAAAAGCGTTCGGGGCGATTTTTACGCCGAAAGGTAAGCGATTATAATTATACAATCCCTTGTGTGTTGTTATGGTAAGGAGCGCCGCCGTTTCCTTTGTCACTGGAATCTGATGAAAAGCGGCATTTAAATCTAACTTTGCGAAAAAATTTGCGCCTTCCAATCCAGCTAATATCTCTCTAACATTTGGAACAGGATATGGGCTTTTGGCAATACTTTTGTTTACAGTTAGTCTGTAGTCCCCGCATATTCGGATTTGTCCGTTTTGTTTTGCTACGATCACTATAGGAGTAGCCCATTCTGAGTCTTCGACTGGAGTCAACACACCTTTCTTTATCATGTCCTCTAAAGCTTCTTCAACTCATGATTTCATAGCAAAAGGTATTTTCCTAGGCTTGCAGTGAACTGCTTTTGCGCCTTCGCGAAGCTCAATTTCCACGGCTGTCGTAGTGATTCGTCCCTGTTCTTCGGTAAACAGTTTAGGGAATTTAAGTTTTATTTCCCTTTCGATGTTAATTTTGTTTACCATACAGATCTTAATGCCTAACGGGGTAAACCATTCCCTACCTAATAAGGGTGCTATATTGCCCTTGACAATATATAGGTTTAGTTTTTTCCGGCGATTGTTTATGGCTACCATAACCTCTACTACTCCGACTATTTGAATAGGATTCCCATTTGCATAATTTGCCTTGAGTTCTGTTTTAGCTACTCTTGGCTGGTTTTTAACGTTTTTATTTATCTCGGACCAATCCCTTTGCGATATGATGGACACCCCAGCTCCACTGTCTATCTCCATTTCTATAGCTTTGTTACATATCTCTACTGCTAACATTATTTGTTGACAGCTTTTGGTCTCTGCCTTATTTATTTCGGTATAACGTTCCGATTTGGCATATCTGTTTACTGGGGATTTGTCATTCGCTCTAGTTCTATTTTTAGTACGGCAAACTCTCCCGCATTTATTACATTTTGCATTTTTCCAGCTGCATTCACGTGCAATGTGTCCAATTTTGCCGCAGCGATAACATTCAATTTTCGAGTTTGGTAGCTCTTCTGTTTTGCTTATTGAAGTTTGTTTCGTAGCATCCAGGTTAGCTTGTTGGAATTCTTTGGAGCTGCTTATAACTAGTTCGTGGGACATCCCTCTTTTGATAGCCTCGGAATACGTCAGATCTGGGATGGCCAATAGTTGTTGACGTAATTTGTCATCGCTCATCCCCCATAAAAACTGATCTAATAGTGCTTCTTCTAGGTCTACATAAGCACACTTTCGCACCAAATCTCTTAACCACTTTGTCCTTTGTCCTCTTTCAACTGTCGACTGCGCCAATTGTATGCTATGTTCGGACTCTAATTACATACAGCAACTTATTCTGTTTTTGCGAACATGTACTAGCATATATAGTTTTAAAGAAAAGAACTCTCAGAGTGACAGTCAGGTCAAACTATTTAATAACAATTTAGAAAAGGTTACAGAGTATAATTAGTTACAACGAATTATGGTAATCAAAAAGTATACAAAATTTTACATAAGTAATTTTACCGTACTTTTATCTGTGCCATTAGGCTTACTAATAAATAATAATATAGACCGAGTTGGCCTTTAAAGTTGCCTAGATCCCTCCTTTGTACCTTCAGTGGGGATTCACTGGGTAAGAAAAGCCAGTCCAGGTCCTTCTTCTGATTTAGAGTGTCCGATCTTCAGCACCAGATATCTTTTATAGTTAGTTCCCCTTCCAGACTGTGAGCATAGGATTCTGTGGACATTCTCCCCCATTGGTCATTTATATTCATAACTATTCCTATTGGTTTGCAGTGCTACATGCTCAATCCGGTTTAAAAATCATGCTCGATCTGAGTAAGTCTATACAACTTGTGTGCACGTGATTTGATTAGCGCAGCACACAGCAAAGACAAACTTTTTTTAACTATAATATTTAATTTTATTCAAAATAATATATTTTTATGCATAATTTACAGTACAGTAATTTATATTTTTTTTATACACATTTTAATTATTATCGCTATTTGCGAAAAACACATTAGTTTGCAAACTGAGGAAATACAACTAGCGCCAATTTCACACTCATGTTGTGCCAATGGTTTTCTGGCTACAACATAATTAGTAATTAATCTTTGAGACAATGATTTTATTAATTGTTTATGAAACTAACAACTAAAAATTAAATTCTTATTTTTGTCTTTAATTTTTTAATTTTCAATTCAGTTTAAAAATCAAATTTCACAAGTTGCCAAGTAATTTTTAAATTGTTAATTACAATTAAAAATCAGATTTTAATTTTTAATTGTCAAATTTAATTATGCCCACTGCTATTACTCACCTTTTAAAAATAAACTTGTGGACACTAAATGATTAATACTGTAATTGATTACATTCTTTTTTAAAAAGCAAAACAGAATGTGATTTAAAATGCAAAATTAACACGCACAATGTTTGAACAAATTTACATTATAATCTTGTAAAATTTAATGTGTGTATGCATAAAATGTGGAAATCATGATTTTAATTTCATTATTGCATAAAATCTTACTATTATAAAGCACTGAAAATATTGAAATTACTAAGATGAAAGTCGAATTCCAATAATGTGCTATTACTTTCAATATAACGTAAGTGCGCAAAATTTATTATTTAAAGTAATAACGCATTATTTTAGTTCGACTTCTGGAGAAACATGAGTCGCTAACTTCAAAATTGTGTTAAATAAGTCCTGGTAAAAAGAGACCCAGGTGTACTCATTATCAAGGGTTGTAATGAATTCTTAAAAACCATTCGTAATAATAAATAAATCATGTTAAACTTTCAAAAATATTTTTTCAAACTGGATTAAAACCCACATTTTATAATACATACACACACATATATATATAATAAACACCACAACAAACGCACATATGTAATAGAAAGGGAACAAACATATACATATAATTTTAATGTCATTTCGTTGTGCACTAAACCAAACAAAAAACTGATGAAAAAAAAAAACTTTGGCAGGCATACTAGTGTACATATGCAAAGTTATCATCTATATGTAGTAGAGAGAAAAACTGACTATATTTCTGTGGGCTGTCAGTATAAATGTAAATAACTACAGACACGTCATAGGTTTTTTGACTAAAAAGAGATACAAAATATAAATTGTTTCCATTTGTATTATATATACATTTTCAATAATTAATAGAAAAAAATTAACATTTGGAATAAGATAGATATGTATATATAGAATATCAGTTATGTAAGTACATATTCTCTTTGATTACATTTTTGAATTTAATAAAAGACATTTTTATCCTCTTCATTAAAATACAATATAACAATTCGTCAATTGCTTAAACAGAGAAGCAGAGGCAATAGTTATTTTATTTATATTAATGATTCTCTGTTTTAGCAATTGACGAATTTTTTTATTTTATTTTATAAGTTGTATTAACAGAAGTATTATATTGACCTCTTCATTAAATAGATTTATTAATGCTTGATCAAATTTTCAAAAGAATAGTGTTTACTTATTATTTTCACGTTTTACATTTTTGACTATTTTGAAAAGAGAGAAATGATGCGATTGTAAAAGAAATTCACATCAAGTTTTTGCAAAACTGGGCGCAAAAATCCTCTCAAGTACTCTGAAAAGTGTCCGAGGTGAGCAAGCGGTGAGGTAACAAGCATAATTTTATACAGAATATTACTTTTGTTTTTGAAAATTATTGATGCAGAGGGAACAATGTATTATTGCAAAAGTAAATTTTGTCAAAAATTAAATGTGTTTTATGAAATTTATATATATGTATATATTTATACAAATCAATCTAATTATTAAATTTTTCTAGTAAAATATGTATTTTGTTATAAATCAATGGTTTTGGATATATTTATTGAATGATCTTATATAACCAAAAGAAAATGTACATCTGATATTTTGTACTCCTTTTGGATGCAGGTGCAATATCAATCAATGTAGTTTTAAATTTTATTAAAACAAAATATGTGTATATTATATATTTTACACTAGAATAATGTAAAAAATTATCTCTAGTTTTCAGAGTCGTACATAGAAATGACATTATAAATCAATAAAATATTATTATGGACTTACTTGTGATTAGCTAGACTACGTAATGGTACTGATTGAGATTCTAAATACATAAGTAAAAATCAGAGGAAAAAATATACATGCAAATACAGATAGATATTTACATTATTCAAGTAATTAAAATTTTTTAATACTAATATAAAATGCACAATAAATGATATATATATTGTAACGGAATATAATATCCCGTCACATTATTTTAAAATTAAAATAAAAGATCATAAATAAAAATTAATTTATAAAAAGAAAAAAACTTAACTTAAAAACTAAAATTTAAAAACTGTTTAACGGTATATATATATATAGATCGCATGATGGACAACTTTAAAAACTTTTAAAAAATAAAAATATTTGAAAGTAATTTTTTGTAAAATAGTAAAGATATAAAGATTTGATATTTTTGAAAATAAAAATAATGTTGATTTCTATAATCTTAGAAAATGGAAATGATTGTCTTATTAATTAAATAATTGTTCAAAAGCAAACTGGCACTTGAGGCATTTAAAATAAATTAAAGGGTCAGATAAGAGAGTACAAAGAGATTAAATGACCAATGCAAACACCAGAAATGTCAGCACAGACCGTAATTGAAACACCAGAGGATTAGTGACATCTTGCCGGTTGAATCCAAAGATTGGATGATAAGAGACTAATAAAAATATAAAAGCCAAATTATTATTATAATTGGGATCTGAGAGCTGACTATGAATATGTCGTTATAACTAGCTATATTGCAGATTTTCACAATGTGGAAGTCTGCAATAGATTTAATTTTCCGGACATCCAGCTGAGACCTCCCTATGACAGTTAGGGACCAAAAAGGAATGGCAAGTAGCAGCTTCATTTTTAAAAAGGAAGAACAAACAATCTACATAAGTGATCATGAAGATGGACCTCAAAATCTGCAGAATCTGTAAAGTATAAAGTTTTACCAATTGAACTTTCTTTTAAATAATTACCGTATAACGTCTATAAGTAATCAATCAAAAAAAAAGTAATATAAATGAATGTACTCTTATCTGACCAAGAATAGAACTCTAAATCAATTATAAATATTTGTTTTATATACGTTTGCTATTTCAATCATTTCCATTTTTTTTAAAATTTAATTATTTATGTTTATATTTAACTAGGTTATTTATTTCTATTCTGTTTTAACTAAAATGTATTAAATTTAAAATTGGGTGTAGATAGCTGCATGGACAAAGATTAATAACTATGTTTAAATTCGTTTATGTTTAGTTTAAGGGATTTTAATTTCAGGCTATTTGTTTCGTAGTTAGAGCGATGCTGGTGGAAGAATATATGGGTGTTTATATTAATTTAGTGTGAAGCGTGTTTAGCATACAGGGCAACGTTCCCACCTGAATGCATGACCCCAAAGAGGCAGTCATATTGTTGCAATGTTTGCAGATGTATTTCCTGCACCATTAACCCCTTCTAGCTCTGTGGACAGGGATTTATAAGTCGGCAGAAAGTCCGCTCTCCCACATACGTAGCATTCTTTAAAAATATATATATACATGATTCATTAGTCTGACAGAGGCACTTTCCTGTTCTAGACACGGATCATTTCCTTCAAATAATATCACGGTGTCAGATACACATTCCTGTCGGTGTGATTTTATGCTAGCATCTTCATATTGCATTGATTGTGACTATATATCAGGAAGCAGGCATTAGGTTGGCTACGAACTTTTAGTCTGAGATTGAATGAATGTTTTGATAAGTTTTTAAGTGGAAAAAAATCTATGTAGACTATCTATACTGAACATGCTAAAGTAAAATATAATTTAAATATCCATCTGTGTGGTCTATTTAAATAGTAATTTGAATTTAAAATTAAAAAAAATTATTAATGTTAAAATAAATTTATTCTTCAATTTTCCTAAATGTGTGTTAATAAAATCTATTTGTGTGTTAATCACTGGCATTGGCTTCTTTTATTTTATTGTTTTAAATATTAATATATTTTGAGAATCCAAATCTATTAAAACTTAAAAAAATGTTTAAATCTCTGTTGCTCTATGAGCTAGTGACCTTGGGCAAACAGTCAGAATAGTATATATAAGAAAATTTTTTGAATCTTAACTTACGTATCTGCCTACTATATAAATTTTTCTAGGTTCAAATGCCTAGATGGCGCCTGTGTAGTGCGGATACATTTAAGGGTCTATTCAGGGACTGTTAAAATATATATATATATATATATAATGTTTAAATACATGTAGTGCTGATTCAGCATGAAATGCATCTTGCCGGCTATTTGTTATTGTAAGGCTCTATTCAGGGACTGTTAAAATATATATATATAATGTTTAAATACATGTAGTGCTGATTCAGCATGAAATGCATCTTGCTGGCTATTTGTCTGTTATTGTATCTATTTATTGTAATATTTATTAAGGCTATAACCTTAAGACTATGCGTCTAAAAAAATGATAATGGGAAAGTATGAAGGTTGTTTAATATATCTATAAAGATATTACACATGAGATAGAGAAAGATGAATAACTCCATGTGTGTGTATGCTTAAAATTTATAAAATCAGATATATTTTTAACTGAGGTTTAAAGTTTATATCTTTACTAGAGATAATCTCTAGTTTAGAAAATGATTAGTAATAATTATTATTGTATTTATCAGAAGTGCATGGTCTCAAAGTTGTGAGTAGAGTGAGTTTGATAATGTAATAATATATTGTCTATCCTAAACAATCAAATTATAAGGGATTTTCAAACTCTCTATAGATATACAATCCATCTTATACAACTGGTATACATGACCACATACATGTGAAAAAGATAAATAATCTCCAATATATGTATTTAATACTAAACCAGCACTAATCAATTGGTCTATATCACCATCTCTCACACATGTAAACAATCACTGCTCAGATTATATTAAGAGAGTAAATATTCAAACTTTAATGGACAAGCATCAATTTTGTCCATTCTCCAACTCTTCAGCCATCTATATCATTGAAAACCTGGGGATAAAATGTCAAAACCCTTAATGATGTCAATATTATTTATTATTGTCATACCCATGTTGACTTTAAGTCAATCTGATCCATCATCCATATAACCTTAATATGTCCATTTAATTATACAGAAGAAGGATAAGCAAAATACGGGCTGAATATGTAATATTTAAATACATATATACTATGTATACTAAACTTAATATAATTATAAGGGACTTGAACTCAAGACTTTCAAACTCACCACAGCTATTTAATCAAGCTTATACAATTGATACACATGATCACATACATGTGAAAATGACATTAGAGCAGCTGTTGCATGAGTTGAAACAAAAGTGAATAAAAATTAACTTAAGTAAAAGTAACATAATGACTACTGAAGTAAATTTTTTAGCCCACATCATTAGTGAAAAGGGGATCTGACCAAATCCTGAGAAAATTCAAGTGATCCAAGATTTTCCTAGGACTCTAAATAAAAAACATGTAAAGTCTTTCCTCAGATTGTACAATTTCTATAACCGCTTTTACAAACATTTTTTTTGATATGGAACTATTGCTGCAATTGCTCAAAAACAAAAGACAGTGGGCATGGACTGAACACCATGAATGTAGCTTTCAAAACATGAAGGCAGAGTTTTTATGAAAGGTTATGTTGTCATACTCTGACTTTCATAAGCCATTTTTTGTGCAAACCAGCAGCAGTGGGTTTTGGATTGGGGGGGTTATGTTGTCTCAAATACAAGAAGAGATCAGAACGGGATTATTTTCTTTATTAGCTGATTATTGAAGGCTCCTGGAATGAACTACACCATAACCAAGAAGGAGGCATTGGTGATTGTGTAGACATTTCATCAGTATCTGATAGAATCCCAGGTAAGTACCTGAGGTAATCATAATTACTGACCACCCAAGCCTTGAATTTTTAAATCATAACTACCTTACAAACAGCCAGTTAATAAAGTGGAGTTTGTTTCTTCAGGAGTTCAATTACAGTGTGAATGCTGTAAGGTAAAGAAAATGTAGCAGACACATTAAGCTGATACCCTGCAGTACATGAGCAACATCATTTAAGTTGTGATGGAGCATACATTGCTGTGACAGCAATTGATGAAATCAGTGAGGCAGAAAATGATCTTCATAGGTTAAAAAATGGCATAGAAAGGATGGTGATTGCCAACAAATAATCGTATTTACTTCACCTGACTGTGACAAAAATGAGAAGTAATCCCATGTGGAGGGATAGGAAAGGCTACTGCCTAAAGGGGGGCTGTTACAACATAAAAAGGAAGAGGATAAACAAAGGTGAATCATTATTTTGATCACTATAAGGAGAAATATGATTAAGCATATGCACCAAAAATATGGATACTATGGAGCAAGTAAAGTTGAGGTATGGTTAAGCCATTGGTTCTACTGACCAGGAATGTATGCCAGCATTTTAGATGTTATAAATGAGTGTCAAATATGCTCATAAATGAAATCACTTAATGCATCTGGGATGGAGCCATTGAAGCCCATCTACACACGAATGATTTATTAGCAATAAACTTTTACAGTCCTCTGCCCTCATTTAACAAAATGCAATACCTCATTGTGGCTTATGATGTATTTTCCAAATTAGTGTCAGCATACCCATGGCTCAGGCAAATGCTAAGCAAACCATATAGGTTTGGGAGCAATGACATTTTGGAACAGTGGGAATTCCAGGTAAAATCTTGTCTGCCCATGGGACACCATTTGTGTCTGATGAGTGAAAGAAATGGATGGAGAGACATCAAATAAAATACATACATCAATATGCAACATGCAGTCGAACCCAGGCAAATGGGTCATGAGGGAGTTGGGGCATCTATATGTATACATGCATGATAATCACCAAAGATGGGTGAAAGAAATCCTGATTATTCTTAACATGATAAACTGGTCAAAAATGAGTCCACAGGGGTTGAATCTGTCCAACTTCATTTGGGGAGAGATATACCATATCCATTCAGGACCAGCCTGCCACTGAAAGCAGGCCCAATTGATAGAAGGAAGGATGCTGAATGAGCCCATAGTAGGCTAAAAAGATGGCTAATTAAGGCAGAAGAGACAAGGAAGGGCTAAGGTTGGATTTAGAGTAGAAGACACGTTATGATAAGAACTAACCCTGTAAGCCATCCTGAGAAATACATTTACAAAAAGTTCCAACCAATTTATGAAGGACCATATATAAACAAAAAATACAGAGACAATGCATTTGTGGTAACACAGGGCATGAAAGAGAGGGGAACATATAACACAGAGTCATTAAAATTAATAAAGAGAAAAAAGAGTTACCGGACAGACAATGCGAAGGTCCAATAAGGGATCAGAACTGTAGGTCACAAAATGAAATATGTTTTTCTGGAATATGCAAAGAACATAAATGGAAAATAATAATAATTAATGATTACAGTGATCAATAATTAGACAATTGGCAGAGATAAAAATAGGTCAAGAGATGCATTTTTACTCCCAAATGGGAGGCAGTGTAATGTACCACTAATAAACAGTGCTACATGTGAAATTTTAATCTAAAATTATTAAAATAAAATTTTATTCAAACAATATAAAGGTTTTAAAATTGAAACTTTAATGAATAATAAAATAACTGCAGAGTAAGTTGTTAGTAAATGACTGAATCAAAATCATCTCATTTGTGAGAAGGCAATTAAAAGTTTAACAAAAAGAGAAGTCTGAAGAGTTTTTTTTTATTTTAAAACAAAACACAGTTTTCCAAAAGACAAAATGCTGTATTATTCATAAAGTTTTAAATTAATTAAAGGGTATTTAGAGGGGTGAGAAAATTTAACTTAGAGTGAATTTTAAAGAAAAAAAGAGAAATCTTAAAAAGTAAAAATCACTCTCTTATCATTTATTTAAGAGTGAAGGATGCATGTATTGATTTAAAAAATAAATTGTACATATATATGTGCATATAAAAGTAAGATTGAATTGAAAAATAAAGAAAATAAGTTTGTAACATAAAAGTTAAGTTAAATTCAAAGATGGCTACAAATAAACAATGGGAATAATTAAAAAGTTAGATCTTATCCTAAATAAATAATCTAATGAGGAATGTGAACAAATAATGGAAATTTAATTAATAAATTTAATTTTAAAAAAGGTTTATCAAGCTGAACAATAGAAGGGCCACATACATAAAAAGGCCTGAAAAAGAAACTCATCATCAGATCATACTTCAGCAGTGTTATTCCAGTCTGTGCAAATAAAACATATATTTTTGTGAACACCAAGAAAACATGTATTGCTAATCAGAAGAACTATGCCACTGTACTCCAGTCTCTGATCACCCTAGAATATATGAAGGTCTTTAATTAGCTGCAATGAATATTTAACAACATGAGCCATTCAAACATTTGTCTTCCAGATTGAAATGCAGCAAGGAACCACATTCATCAGCAATCCAAATTGCAAACAGTTGGTACAACACACATCACACAAGAGAAAGAATCAGCCATCTATCCAGGATCATGTATCTGAAAACCTATAGGTAATATTAATTATTCTTTATTCCCATTCTTATTGTGTCAGTAATTATTGTTGTAGCCATTGCAATCTTTGAAATATTCAGAGTCAACAGAACTGAACTGTTAATTAGCATAAAAAAACTATTTGTGTGCAGTTATCATAAGCAGCAAATATTCTCAGCACTTTCTTAGTCATACAAACCAATAGCTTATGGGGAAATGTGTGTGTGTGTGTGACATATAATGTTTTAATGCTTGTGTTTATTTAATGTTCTATGTTTATTGTAGTGTATGTGCCCAGGATATTATATGTAATTATTAGTTTATTCAAGAAAGGGATAAATGAGTTCTCTAATTAATCTTAAAGTATTTAAAATAAATTATTTTTTTTGGAAATTAGTATCTGTCAATCGATTCTTTTACTAATACCACTAATTAAAGCAGTTTGTTATATTATATTTCGGTTGAGCTAGTGGAATATTCAGGTACTGAGTTAGTAGCTATCATCCAAAGCATGTTAGTTATTTCTTGTAATTAACTGTCACCTGAAGTTTACTTCAAACAAATAAAGCGCTTTGAATGACAGGGGTTTGAATTCAGCAGTGGGGAGGAAATTCTGTAACTTAAAAATGTGGCTGTAAATTATACTTTGTATAATTTCAGTCTAGCTACAGGTACCCCTCTGGGTATTTTTATTTTCCTGAAGGGCCAGTGTGATGCAGTTCTAAATTGCAGCTGGAGTAGATTGATTTAATAATAAATAATTGTGTCATGTTTTATGTCTAAAAAAGTAAACGATTTGTTGTTTCTATTAAAGAGTAAAATAAGTATTTTATTCAGAATATATATATATATAATTAAATTCCAAACAGTAACCACTAAACATTCACAGTAAAATATAGTAATCAATATTTCTCACTGCTGTCAAGGCAACCTTCACACCTTTTAATAGCAAGAATGAAAATCCATTCTTACTAATAGTCCATTGAATATATGTGGACACTTAAATCTTAAAACTTGACTACAAAATATGAAATATTGATACAATGAAGTTTAAATAAACCTCCTTTAAACATGAAATAAACATGTCACTGTAAT
>JAQFVV010015216.1:0-18698 GCA_028023455.1 Epiperipatus broadwayi
TCAATAATAATAACTGTAAGTTACTATTATAATATATATATATATATATATATATATATATATATATATATATATATATATATATATAGGTGATAATTTGGACTGATGAGTGCTGGTTCAGCACAGAATATGCATATTGGAGATCATTTTTCTTTTTCATGTAGTGTAGTCATGTGTATCAGTTATATAAAATGGAGTGTATTGTTGCTTGAATGTCTGTGTTAAATAAAACTACTAAAATTATTTAAACAAAGGGATTTGCAGGTGAAGCATTGGTTTATTCATGAAACAATAGTCGAAAATTACCAAAGATAGTCCACCTCTTAATTCATTTTTTTAAATTGATATACAAGATAAAAGCAACATTATCACTAGAGATACCATTGTGAAAATCAATAGTATGGAAATAGTATGTAAAGTGATAATGACCTCTAGAATTGGCTTGAGCAATGATGAATAATTTGCACATTATTTGCAGAATCAGTTATTCATATGCATAGAAAACAAACAAATACTAACGGTATCTGAATGATAACAGAATTCTATTAAAGTAAACATTGGTTATTACTGACATAACTCTAGGCACAATGAGCTAGGTTTTATATGCTGAAATATTTTTGATATGAACAAATTTATTCTGCAGTGGTAAAATATTTCAATGTATTTTTCTTACCAACATCTCTATTCCATTTACTGTAAATTTTATTTAAGTAATAGATGCAAGATGATAGTATTTAATAAATACATATTCTGTACAGTTTTATGCAATATCTCCTAATTAGTTGCCAATTAATGACTACCATCAGTAAAATGCTTTGAATGCTGGAAAAATGCATTTGTATTTTTAGAATCGAATGCATTTACCTCTATTGATCATTCTTAGTAAAATTATATAGTTTTTGAACTTTTTTAACACAACAGAAATCATGATGAGGATAATATTCTTCAGTCATAACTTTATGTCAGCCAAGAAAAAATAAACTTTGATATTTAGACAATAGGAATGGTTGAATAATATTAAAATCACCTACTTACTTGAGATTCTAAAGGATAGAGAGACTCACTAAGACTCTACAATTAATTAAAAAATTCATTTTAAGTTTATCAGAATATACAAAATTTCTTTATGATAAATACTGATTGAAACTGAATTCGATTTAAAATCAACAACTCTGGTGAGAGTATGTAAAATATTATGATATCAGGCAATATCTTCACATCCTTTTAAATTAATCATTCAATAATTTATAATGTTGATAATTATTTATTTTAATCTTCAGTTACAGAACATCATAAAAGAAAAGTTTTTTGCAATCAGGAAGTTAATGAAGAAAGAAATTAAGTATATGGCTGAGCTCAGGAGGATGGCATTGAACTCGAAATATTTTTTGACATGTTCTAAGAGACAGGATAAACAGAACTAGAGTTACTTACTATAGGTATAATTACTAATGAATCTTAGTATCATAATTAAATATCTAGCCATTCAACCATCTTCAAATAGAGAAACAGGAATCATAGCACATCCTTTCTGAACTGATTAAAATTACTGATTAAAGCATGAGTCAAAATCAAATGAAAAATTAGTTATCATCTGCAGATGGGTTATAAAAAAATTGAAACAATCTAATAAAAAATGGAATTTTTACTAGCACACACTCCCATATGATGCCCATATATAATAATCCAATGTGGCATTTCTTTCAACATATTGGATAATATCGGCAGTAGGTATGCACAATAAAAAAACAAGTAAACAAAGCAAGTAATGAATTCAGTCATAGACATTGCTTTCATAAAAAAAATATCCTTAAAAAAATTCAATATCTAAGAAAAAAATACCAATAGTTATCAATATCTATCCAGTAAGGGATAATCATCCTGATAATGTCTCTTTTGTATTTATATATTGGACTATTTTTATCAACTAATATTAAGTATTGAATGTTTATATATATATATAAACTTTATTTACATTTTCCATTATTGTTATCAACTATTTTATCGTAAAATATAACTTGGAATATAAAATAAAATGCTATTAGAATTAATAGTCATATTAAAATTATGATTTTTATAAGACTGCTACTAATTCCAAATGACACTTAGTACTAAAACAATTGTTGTTAAAAGCAGTAATTTAAATTGATAAAAAAGCACTGTATTTACAACTTTTTAAATACATAGAAATAAAGAATAATAACATTAGTTTGTATATCTACTTATTTTATAAAATAACATTCATTTACAAACGCTATTACTGGAAATTGAATTTGAATAACTTAAAAATATCATCAACAATTTTAATTTTTTTTCTGGTAGTTAAGTCTATTTAATTATTCAATATTGATCAGTGAATCGATAAATGATTATCCTTCATGGGAAAATAAAATAAGAATAGAAAATCACTCAAATTCCCACTATTTGGAAGCTAAGTATAGTTTCCCTTTTCTTCTAAAAATGACTTTTGGAAAACAGATGCATTTTTTCAACTAGGTTATTCAAAATATTGTTTGAACTATAACATTATCTGCAAAATGTAAGCGTATTTATAGAAATACCTGATATTAAAAAAATTAAAGCAATTATTTTAGACAACCATTTTGTGGAAACCAGTTATCGCTTTAGAAAGTTTTGCTATTAGGTTGTGATTTCCGCATATAGCTTTTGAAATAAAAATAAGTGATTTTTTGTAAACGTAATATCATTCCCAATTTATTTACAATGGTGTTGATTGCTTATACAGTGTATATATATATACCTTAATAATACACATCAAAATTATTATTATATTTATAAAGAAATTTTAAATAATAATTTTTAAAGAGTTGAATTTAATAAAATGAGAATTTTTATTAATAAGTTAAAAAGAGGACTTATTATTTTCTAAAATATCTCTATGCCTTGTAATACAATATAGAAGAATATTATATGACATGATTTAAATCCTCAAATAAATTTTAATTTTATTTTTCGGATTAAGTTATTTCATGATTCAGAAGATGAACATTACAATTTAAAATAGACTGCAATTCTGTTTTGTTCAAAACAAAAATTATCAAATTTAAAAAAATATTAAATTAAAAAAATATCGAATTTCAAACTAAATATTGCTAATCCTATTATTATTTTTTGGATTATATTATTATAGTAATTATTAACAACGATCATAATGACTCGAGAAAATGTTACCGATAATGAGATAGATAACTCCCTCATTGCGCTAATGCATAAAGTTATTAAGAGTCATTATGATCGTTGTTAATAATTATTTTTTCTCAGCAAAATTTTTCAGTATTGGGTTCCCCTCTTTTCTTCCAATGCGTAAGCATGTGATTGCGACCTGTGAGGTCTCTTCCTTCGCATTTTCAATCGCACATGTTTAGGTTTATTGCCTTAGTAAATAATACTTTTTAATCTAATTAAATCATCTAATAATGTGATCAAATAAAACAAGGTCAATCTCACCTTAAGCTTCATGTGATTGTGTAAACCTAACTATAAAGTAACCACTTTCTTATTTCTTTATCATCAAATGCTTATTATCATCATAGCTCAAACTCATCAATATTTGTAGTTTTTAAATTCCGGTTTCTATATTTACAGGACATTCTCCACTAGTGATTTTTATTTTTATAGATATGACTTCTACCTAAAAATCTCGATTATAATTGACCACCAATGTATTCTGCAATGGATCTCTGAATTTCTAAATCCAAAATTCTAAAAAAAAGTCAATAGGTATTTCTGTTTTATCAAAACATCACATGATTACTATTTCATATAAAAAACTAAAGACACCAAAATGTATAAATGCCAAACTGAGTTCAGATCTATATGACTATATAAACAAATGAGATTGGGTTAGAAACATTATGGTGTTTTTATCTTGGGATCCTAACTTACCAATTAGATAAAAGTTGTTGCTGAGTGTTGCATTAGATTTTAATATCTAGGTGCAGTGCTGTCAAATTCAAGGCCTCTCACTGATGAAAGCCACAAGCTAGAAACTATGTAGGTGATGTTGTTATGAGTAGCCACTAAATAAGAATATTATGCACAAACCTTCTCATTATGAAGGCTTGAACTTGGTGGCACAACTGTATGGAAAGTTTGTTACTTTTTCTGTTTTACTTTTGAAGTCGACTAATGTCATCCTAATTTTCTCTTGTTTATATTTAAGAATCTCATTTTTATTTGATTCTAAATATGTTTAGGATTTTTTCATTTTTAACTATAAGTGCTGAGTCATAACCATACAAAGATTGTTAGCATTTTGTGCTCCAATAATTTAGTAATATTTTCTTCATTTAAACAGTTTTTTTCTCTTTTCATATTCATTACATATGAAAAGATGTGACTTGGCCAATTTAAAATCAGTTTATTTTACAATTCCAACTTCTATTCTCACATAAAAATTCATTATAATAAGAATAAAATTATAATAGATATTTGTTTAAAAATTATTAACATTAATATAAATTGAAATTGAATCGATTTTTTTTTTAATTCCATCAAATCGATGTTTTAAGCATATGAACTATTTCTTTTAAAAATTTAGATTTTTTTTGCCTGTAATAACATTAATTTGAAACACAACGCTAATATTATATTTTACTTAAAAAATTATTGTAAATAATGATAACACATCATTAGCAATTTCTCATCCAAGGATATAACTTGTATTAAATGAATATAAAACAATAAAATGCAAAAGCTTTTTCTTTTTTTATAATCCAAAAATGGTATTATATTTACACCACTCGGCCTATACTTTAAAAAAAAAAACATTAATCTTCCTTCTTATATTTTTGATGAAATACTTATCTTTCTTATCATGTTCTTGGGGAAATAATTATCTTCATCGCTGTGACCTTAGTGAAATATTCATATTCCTTCCTACATTCATGGTAAAATATCCAACTTTCTTCCTATGCCAGTATCCATCTATCTTCTTTTCTACAAGATTGATAAAACCTTCATTTTGCATCCAATATTGTTAATAAAATATTCATCATAACTTTTCATGTTTTTCTGCAACATTCAGCTTCTATTTTATATTCTTGATAAAAAAGATCATCTCCTTTTTTTGTTCTGTATGAAACATTCATCTTCCTTTTTATGCACTTAGTAAAACATTCATCTTTCTGGCTCTACTCTTAATGAAACTTTCACTTATCTTTCTATACACTTAGTGAAATACTCATCTTCCTTCTCATGTTGTAAATATATATTTATATTTTTTCCAACTCATACTGTTAATAAACATTCATCTTCTTTTCAATGTTTTTAATAAAACTCTTTTAATTCTTACTACTTTCTTGATTAAATACCCTTTATTCCTATGTTCTTAGTAAAACATTCAACATTCCTCCCATAATTTTAATGAAGCTTTGATATTTTTTTCCTTTGATGTTAATGAACCACTCAATTTTTTCCTTTACTCTTAACAAATATTAATTTCCCTTTTTATTCGTTTAATAAAGTATTCAACAATATTCAATTACATTCTTACGAATGCAATTAAACATTCATATTATTTATACTCATACAACATCCATTTTTCTTCAACACACTCTTTTTTACACTCTTAACAAAAATTGTTAAATATTTTTCTTTTTTATCTGTGATTTTAATTTAGTGAATCACTCATTTTTTAATCATGTCAATGACATAATATTCAACTTTCTTTCTATGCTCTTAACTGCCTTCTCATATTTTTGGTAAAACATTTATCTTATTTTCTATAATTTTATCAAATCAGTCATCTTCATTTCTATGCTCTTAATGAAACTATCATTTTTTTATCTGCTTATTAATGGTAAAACAGTAATCTTTCTTCCTATAGTCTTAGTAAAACATTAAATTTCCTTTCCATACCTTTAGAGAACTTTCATCTTCTTTTCTCTGAATTCAATAAAATGCTCATTTTTCTTCTTAGGCTCTTTGTAGAATATTAATCTTTTTTCTCATTCTTTTAATGAAGTATGTGCATTATTTTTTTATGCCCTTAATGAAACATTCAACTTGTTTTATACTTATAAAACTTTTACTTCCTATGCTATTAATAAATACTTATTTATTCATTATATTCATCACAAAATATTTATTTTACTTTAATTCTTTGTGAGACATTTATCTTCCTATAATCTTGGAAAAATATTTATCTTTCTTTCCATGCCTTTCAGAAAACATTCAATTCTTACAGACATTGAAGATAAGCTATTCATCTTCGTTTCCTCTGCTTTCATTGAAACATTCATCTTGGTTTTATTTTCATAAAAAACATTTATCTTCCTTCCTGTTCATTTAATAAATAATCATTTTTCTCTAATATGCTTTTAACAGAAAACACTTATTTTTGTTTTGCTGTTAGGGAAGCATATCTTTCTCCTACGATCTTAAAAAATGCTTATGTTTCATTATATGTTTTTAGTGAAATACTCGTTCTATATCCATGATGATGATAAGTATTCATTTTTTTTCCATTCTATGGTTTTTGGTTAACTATTATCTTTTTTTGCTGCATTCTTAAATAATCATTCTTTTTCCTATCTTTATTCTTAATAAAGCATTTATCTTCCTTTTCACAAATTTGGTGAAGCTTTCATCTTCCTTTTTTTTTTTTGATCTTAGAGAAATTAAGTGTTCTTCTTTCTCACTCTTTTAGTAAGATATTTTAATGTAAAAAGATTTTTAAAGAATAGTTAATTTATTCATTTCATTTCCATTTACAGATTTTTTAAAAATATTATCTATAGTGATTCATTGCAATAAAAACGGGAAAAATTAAAATTCTTTTTTTTTTTTTAAGTGTCATAGCATCGGCCGGGACGCGAACCCGCAACCCGGGCATTTGTAATGAAGTCGCGCTGACCTCTCGACCACCAATGCAAGACAAAAAAATTAAATTCTTATCTTAAAATATTGGCAAAAAGTGTGTTTTGTTTTTAACTATAACAAAAATTAACAATTATTTCAATACAGTAAAATTTAAAACTATACTATGATAAAAAAAACAATGATAAGGACTTTATTGCTTTAGGAGTTCATAAGAAATTTGAGCACCAGAATTAATCCTGGCTCCTCCTGATCCCCAAGTTGGACATTCTGCCAATTTTGACAAACTTTACAAGGTTAAGTACATGACTTTTTTACTGAGTTCATAAAATATTTGAGCACCAGACTGTGAACACTAGAATCGATCCTGGAAACTCCTGATCCCATGTTGGGCATTCTACCAAGTATGCCAAAACACCAAACCATGCAGAGTATATACTATGAATTTCTTCATTATATTTTTTTTGGGTTCATCCGCCTTGCAAGGAAGTAGTTGGTTGCAGATGGTTGTGAGTTCACATCCCAGCCGATGCTATGGCATATGAGGAAAAAATAATTTAAATTTACATTATATTTAAATTATATTATCTTAAAGTTAAACATTAAAATTAAAAGAGGCAATAATATGACAGTCTCGGATTTCTCCTGATATTGTCTTTGGAAATTCCTGTTTTGATACACTATGGAGCACAAAATCCATGGATTGCAGCTCAGAACTCCAACTTTTATAAACTTTTGTTCATATTTAATTTATATAGCATGATGTTTTTGATAAATTATAATAATAACTAGCTTACTCCACTGCACACGCGCTTTACAGATCAAATGCTAATTATAATGAATACTCTTCTTTCCAAACACAAGATATATGGAAAGGGGAGTATTTATTATAATTAACATTTGATATGTAAAGCACATGTGCAGTGAAGTAAGCTACAAGGATTTATCTTGTGTTTGGAAAGGAGAGTATTTATTATAATTAGCGATCGATCTGTAAAGTGCATGTGCAGTGGAGTAAGCTATAATTATTATTATAAACTTTTGTACAGTAAAACTTTTATTCTTATATCTTGGAGTAACAAATAATACAGGTTATATTATGTTGTTATGTTTAATAAAATAGAAATCTATAAAATCTGCCAAAAGTTTCTGATTTATTTCACACACAATAAATTTTATCACTTTATTTAAAAACAAAAAAATATTGGCACTAAATAACTTATATATTCATAATCATGGTGTGTATTTTTTTTAAAAAATCTTTTTCAGATACATCAGAAACATTCTATTTATTTTATATAATATTAATATTCATTGTTTTTTGTTTGTTTATACAAAGCTATTTTTTAAAAAATATTTCAATGAAATGTCTTAATATATATATATATTAATGCAAAACAAAAGCATTTCAATACAGCTTTCCAAACTAATAAAAAAAAAAAAAGCGAAATTTTTTTAAAAAAATTCAGCAATAATTTAAAGGGATATATAATAAATAAATAAAGTTTATAAAGAAATGCAAAAAGATCCAAAGACAATATTATGAAATGCCAGACTTGTTAGTAAATTATATTCTACATTTATATGCACACATATATAAATAATAAAAAAAGATAAATCTTTACATTTAAACTTAAAAAAAACAAAAAAACAACAACGTTCAGCCAAAATAGTTATTTATTATTTTAAATGTAACATTATACTATTAAAGATTGTTAGGCAAAAAATAAAAACGGTAGGAAACATCAATTTTGGAATTTACACCCTTTGATAGAGTGTAATTTTTTTTTCTTTCACTGATGATATGAACAATTTTAACTTAATAATTTAGATGAGTTTAAAGATATAGAATTAACGTTTTACTTAATTTTATTTATTTGGTTTACATGTTAATTTATTTAGTTGCTTTTCTCTGGTTTGATACTATCACATTAATAATCAATGGTGAGTTAAACATTTTCTTGGATATTTTTTGCTAATTTAATTTCTTTTAAACAATACCATTTGACTTTAGTATAAAACTTGTGTTTATTTAATTACCTTCAAAACTTAATGTGTTATACTTATATCATGTATTTAAAAGAAGTATCTTTTTTTAAAAAAATTGTCTTCCCCTTTCTCACTTTTTCTATATATTGTCCAGTTTTATTCATGTATAATTAACAGTACGATTGCATTAGTATTTCGGCTGGATCACATTTTCCATTACCTAGGTAATGAAATGTTATTTAAATAGACATTGTAAAGATTAAATAAATAACTAGAATATAACAAGATTAAAGATCCAGTCAATAAAGACTAAAATAGAAATTCTTGAAGTATGAAATAGGGGGTGAACCTTTATTTTTATTATATGTGCTGTCACTATAGTATTATATGATATATATATATATATATATATATATATATATATATAATAAATAAAATATCCATTAATTAAAAACAAAACTGTAATTATAATTGAAATAATAAATTTAACGGTTTACAAACAATTACAAACAATCCTTAAATCTGCAGAAGTACTTTTGATTAATTTCTTAAACCTGCCTCAACTGCCATTAAATTCAAAAACAAAAGCAGAAGCAAACCTCATCAATTCAAATTCCACAAATCTCGTATTTTATTGTTAGCAGCTTGTTGATTTATTAAATGCATTTTATTCCTGTTTATAAAAATTGCCTCTTTTATTTTTCTTCTACTATGGTTTCTCTCTTCATGAAGAATTTAATGGCAGTTGAGGCAAGTTTAAGAAATTAACCGAAAGTACTTTGGTAGATTTAAGGATTGTTTGTAATTGTTTGTAAACCGTTAAATTTATTATTTCAATATATATATATATATATATATATTGTAACCTAATAAAAATGTAGTGATGCCAGCCATTTTAAGTTTAATAAAATATCTCAAAATAAATGCAATGGCTTGAGGGAAAAATGATGAGAAAATAAACTAGTCATCTCATTAAGTTTTATCTAGTTGTATAGGTTTTTACTAAATGAATATGGTTTATCAGGGCACCACTAGATTAGCTAAACCCAGACAAAGTTATATTGTATACCTACTTATAGATGTACTGGATTTGAACCCATTTGGTATCTTATTTATACGGAGATGTAGGATTTTGAATCTTAGAACCATATCACATTTACACTAACATTAATAGAAACAAAAACATCCTTATACCTTAGTTGTGCATATAAAATTTATCAGACAAAATTATTATTTAGATTTTAATATTATAAATGCATTTCAACATTTTTATAAGTCTTGCTAGCTCATAACTCACCCTTGAATGATGTTTGATGATCTTGACGGTGGTAATTATCTTATAATGACTTACACATGATAAACAAATACAGTGAAAACCATTATTTATCTATGGCTATTAAATGCCTCTATCTAAATCATTGATTAAAACATAATGATGATGATAATAATGATAATTCCAGCCACAGCTTTAGAACTAACACCTAACATAAAATTTAGCTGTGATAAATTTGTAATTACTTGCCTAATTTTATTATATTTAGATTAGGACTTAACCTTAATATTAACCTGTGATGACGAATGATCATAATTAATAAGGCAAAGAATACTCTTAATACAAATATATGCCTCTTTTAATAAAAAAAATAAAATTTATTACTGGACTGATAATATATATATATATATTTTAAAGAAATGTATGAAAATTTATATAAATAAAAATGATGAGTTGTTTGTATTCAAATCATAATATTAATGATACTAAAATCTTCCCCCCTTTTCCTTTAATAACATATCAAATGTTTATGTCATAGTATAATGTTTGTGCAGCAATTTGGATAGTGCATAACTAAAAATTTATATCCAAAAGAAAAATATTTCATTAAAAAAATAAGCATTCTATGATGCACATACTTTTGTAACTTTATAAATTTAAACATAGCATATAAAACAAAATAATTAATTAGAAAAGATTAGTCAGATTCTAGAGATGTAAAAGCATTTACAAAAATAAGCTTTAAATTATCTATCTCCCCCTCTGATTAATTGAGATCACTAATCCTAATTTTAACAAATCTAGTTCCCCAATACTATATTTCTACCACCTTTAACATTCAGGCTCCACATCTATACATGTGGCAAAATATAATTATATTACTATGTGTGTGTATGTGTTGATTCCCATTATGAATAAATTATTAAGAAGAAAAAAAACCTTTTAACATATCAACAACATATTTCATAAATTTAAATTAATATGCAATAATACATTTCACAAAATAAAATACATCAATAAGTGGATATGTATAATAATTTGAGAATACAAAATATCATTAATAAAGCAATAGCTATTATTACTGAAACTTCTTTTACTTGATTTTGGTTTTAAGGCTCAGAGATAAAAAATATAAAGAATTTGTTATTAAAAGTTTTGTTAGTAGTCACTGAAAAAATAAATATATAATTAAATTTATATTACCAGTTCTTCTTTTACTTTTTTGAAGCACACACTCTCAAAGATTTCAAATTCAGCTTGTTAAATGTTTATAAGTTTGGCAGTGGCCATAAGCACAAATCTGTAACATGTGTATATTTACCAATTTTAGTAGTTTACTGGAACAGTCTTATTTTTCTTGGCTTGGGCTTGCAATTATTTTACTGCAATGATGATGATAAACTTACTGGCTTATATAGGATCCACTTGGCACTGGAATAATTTCTTTATTTTTTTCAGCATAATTATTTTTAATAGACTAAGGATATTTGCTGTTTTTCATATATTTATAATCTTGATAAGGTTCAAACTCAGTCAATGGCATACATGAAATAGCATGGTTTGATAATTTTCAGCATTCTACTTATTTTCATTTTAGATTTAAAGTACAAGTATGCAATCAGTTTCTTCTATCTTATTTTTCACAATCAGTCACAAGATGAGTAATACCTTTGGTTGAAGCTCTTCAGATGTGCATCCGTTAATGGATAGCTGGATCACCACAGACAAAAGTATAAATCTACTTAGCCTCCAATTAGACTGTAGGAAACTTTCCAAAAATATATAAAAAATATTGCCAGCTTTCAACAGCAATTGTTATTCCCCCAATTTAATTTCTTCTCTCAACAATTTTAATATTTTTCTTTTGAATAGACTGATTAAGCCTTTTTATACAATTTAGTCTTTTACAGGACTTCACAGATAAAAACACATGATTTTCATTAGTTAAACCATCTAATTAAAATTAATAATCTGTTTTAAATTGAATGTTAGTAAGAAACCCAGACTAATAAGCTTTTTTTTTCAATTAACCAGTTGACAGGTCTGGAATGTATTACCTTAATAGCAGTCCTCCTTTCCCCTCAAGTCTAGCATCATAAAATTTATCTTTTGTCAATTAACTCTGATCTAAAAATGTCAGATGGACTGGCCAACTGAAATTCTAATCTTGTTACTTTAACATATTATAATTCTTTACAAACAATATAGCTTTGCATAAAAAATCACAAAATGATTTTAACAGAATCTTTTTTTAATATATGTGTAACTGTAAGTTTATTTATGTAAAATACAAGCACGCACTCAAATATTCAGACATTCAGAAAAACCTGCCTATGAAAAATAATCTGAGTGATTTTTACAAACTATAAATTAATATTCAGAAACTACATTATTAAAACTACTAGTCTTAAATTATCATTATAGAAATAATAGCAGAATTGATTAAGTATAGACCAATTTTGAAGCAAGTTAATAATCAAAATCAAAAAAATGATTAACCAACTGCCTTGTGTCTACAGATAAATGTTTATATATTTTCTAATTCTACATTTTAAAGATAACTATTAAATAATTCAAGGTATATACTATTATTTTGGTTTTAACAATATAAAACAAATAAAGAGCATATATCTTTCTCCACTCTCTTTCATCCCAGGTTTTTGGAGACTTGAACATGTACAGTTTAAATTTAGGTGGCCTACATCTTCCCTCCTATACAAGAAAATGTGATGCTGATCTTTTTTCTGTTGTTATTTTAAGCACATTATTAACATTTAACCACAGGCTAAATTAGAATGGGCACAATATATATATATATATATATATATATATATATATATATATATATATATATATATATATATATATATATATATATATATATATATATATAAGTCACAAATTGTGCAACTTGCTTTTAGGCTTGTGCTAAAATGTTCACTAAATGGAGTTTACCACTAGCTCCAAGCAAACTTTAATTATAAGTGCCAACAGAGAAAGAATTTAAAATCTCTATCATAAAAATCCTCATCTCCAGACCAATTGGTTTCAAGCTTAATGGCTCACCCCAGTGAAGAGTTAGGATTTCAGAAACTAGATCTAAATCTCCAACCCAGAGCACTTATTTAATATGTTACTGTCACATTTAAAATTTGAATTATTCAGATATGTAAATGTCTTCAAATCCAGCCTAACAAACCAGATAGCTATAATGGGTCTGAACTCAGTTCAGTTTCACCATATATTAATAGCTAAAGCAATATTACATCACAAAAGCCTTCAAGGGTATACTTATAATAATTAATAAAACAAGTCACAGATTGTGCAACTTGCTTTTAAGCTTGTGCTAAAACATTCACTAGATGGAGCTTACCACTAGCTCCAAACAAGCTTTAATTATAAGTGCCAACAGCAAAATAAAATTAAAATCTCTGTTTGCACTTATAATTAAAGCTTGTTTGGAGCTAGTGGTCAGCTCCATCTAGTGAACATTTTAGCACAAGCTCAAAAGCAAGTTGCACAATTTGTGACTTGTTTTATTAATTATTATAAGTATACCCTTGAAGACTTTTGTGATGTAATATTGCTTTAGTTATTAATATATGGTGAAACTGAACTGAGTTCAGATCCATATAGCTATCTGGTTTGTTAGGCTGGATTTGAAGATATTTACACGTCTGAATAATTCAAGTTTTCAAACTGATAGTAATGTATTAAATAAGTGCTTTGAGTAGGAGATTTAGATCTAATTTCTGAAATCCTAACTCTTCACTGAGGTGAGCCATTAAGCTCGAAACCAATTGGTCTGGAGATGACGATTTTTTCAGGAGAGATTTTAAATTCTTTCTCTGTTGGCACTTATAATTAAAGCTTGTTTGGAGCTAGTGGTAAGCTCCATCTAGTGAATATATATATATATATATATATATATATATATATATATATATATATATATATATATATATATAAAACATTCATTATTCAATTCATATAAAGTGTAATTCAATTAAAACATTCCTATAATAGTTGTACAATTTATACTTATATGAATGAAGATAATATAATATTTATATCTGTCAATTGTAAAAAAATCTTCATTTTGCATTGTAATATATGTATATAATTATAAAAAAATAATAAATTTAAACTAGTAAACTATTATAAACAGTCTTTAAATTTGCAGAAATACTTTTGGTTAATTTCTTAAACCTGCCGCAACTACCATTAAATTAAAAAAAAACAACATCAACAAATTAGAAGCAAACTTCATTGATTCAAATCCCATGAATCCTGAATTTTAATGCTAGCAGTTTGGGTATTTATTAAATGCATTTTATTGCTATTTATATAAATTGCCTCCTTAAATTTTCTTTTATTATGGTTTCTCTCATTATGAAGAATTTTCACACTTTCAAAATCAAATTTAAATTTATATTTACATGTTGATCAAAGAAAACTGAAGCAGTCATTAAATCACTATTCTTCTTAATTTTTAAACACTTATATAACAATTCATGCTCCTTTAATCTCTTCTTAATACTGCACCTTGTTTCACCTATATATAATGTATAGTCACACAAAAATTGATATATGATATTACTTTTCTGCTTGACAGGTATGACATCCTTTGAATTATTGATAATTTATTAACATTGTTTGGAACATTAGAATGAAACATTAAAAATGTTCTTATATATATCTTTAAAAAATTTCACTTGTGAATTTGAAATAAATGGGATATTCATTGTTTACTATCAATTTTCATTTCCTTTAAACCATTATAACTCTTCTAAATTGACATACTTCAGCGGGTTTTTTTTTTTTTTATTTATTTTAATTTAATGGCAGTTAAGGCAGGTTTAGGAAATTAACAGAAAGTACTTCTGCAGATTTAAAGACTGTTTATAATAGTTTATTAACATTTAATTTATTATTTTTTTTATAATTACAATTTTATTTTAATTAATGGACATTTTATTTATATTAAAAATATATATGCATTAATGACAAAAAACTAGATATTGTTTGGAAACTAATTTGTCTTATTGTATACTATTAATATAAATAATAATTAATTAATTTTTTTAAGAATTTAATAATGATAATGTATAGTACTTGGAAACAAATAAGAGCCAAGCATAATAAAAGTTATAGTCAGTTTTAATATACTGATAAAATATTGACATAAAATTAATTGATTATAGTCATGGTTTCAGATACCTCTATTTCATTTGTTAAATATAAATTCAAAAGTTGTCAGTGCAGACAGCAATAAGAATATTTGATCAGCTATTTATTGCTTAATTCAATGTATCTATGTCTTATTCTAGCATCAAAGTTGTTAGTCGATAGATCATCACAGTTGTCTTGCAAGCAAGTAGTTGGTTGCAGATGGTTGTGGGTTCGCTTCCTGGATGATGCTGTGACATATGAAAAAAAAAGTTAGTTTTTGCTGTACTTGTTTTTTATTTCTATCATACATATTATTATTAGTTTTGGGTCCGATATTAACTGTTTTTCAAAATGATTGCCCAAGATTGGTTTATGTTGTACAAAAATCATATATAATTTTTAAAGTACAACAAAATAAACAAAGTTATTCAAATATTTTTTTTCTCTCATATGTTAAATTAATCACATGATTTTACTTACTTATAAAACTACTATATAAAAGTTTTAATGGAAGAAAAAATATTTTTTTCATAAAACTATCTTCATCATACATACATTTGGCTCATTTATTTTTTGCCTACAATTTGTTTAAACAATTTAGAGCTTTTTTCTAATTAAGTTTATTTCTGAGATGATTTTATTATCTATGTGCTTAAATGGGTTCCGCTTTGTTTTGCCTTAAGTGCTATCTATGTTTGTTTTTTATTCCGATCTTTTTTATATTCTCATTTAAATTGGCAAAGTAAAAAATAAGTGGAAATAATTAAAAAATACCAACGGCTTAACAAATCATTATATATATATATATGAAGTAGAAATATCATGACTATTGAATAATAATAAAAAAACCTTGGCAAACAAAATTAAAAAAAATGTATAGAAGCAAACTATGAAATTTATTGGCACATAGATATGAAGTTTATTGTCTCTTTAATTAAATTTAATTGCATTTATTATAAGAAGTTTAAAAATGCCCAAGGGGTACTACTAGAATCGTTTTTGTTTTATACACACACACAAAAAGTTTTTAAACAAAAATAATAAAAAAATATTTTTTTTTGAAAACAAAAAATTAAAAAAGTTTTCTAAAAAAGTAAAAAATATTTATATGCTAATATTATTTGTATGTACTCCCAAATATAATTATTATAAAATACTCGACTCCAACAAGACTTGATTTTCATGAACGTTGATGAATGTGATAACAGTTGTCATTTATTGTATGCTTTGCTAATGTACATTAGTTAAATATATGACCAAAATAAAATAAAGCAACACATATATTTGTAATTCAAACGAAAATTTAAATCTAATCTGATCAAATATTTACCTGTTTATTTTTTTACCATTTACAAAACTCTCAGAATCTATATATCACATTATCCAGGTATTAATAATTCTTTTATTGCACTTCTTCAATGTCCATGTTTCAAATATACAAATGAATATTTAACTTCTATAATTTGAGCAATTGTATTTTTAAATGTGTTTTTTAAATTAAATCATAAATTTTGGCTATGTTTACAATAATTATAATGATGTATATATGTTTTGATAAGGATAATCATCTAATGAAGAAAAAATGGCATTGTTCACTGGTGTTACAATCATTGTATTCTTGATATTCTTTTAAAATTGCAGATTTTTACATCAGTTTCTACTAAGTATCTTCTGGGTATTCTTATATGTTCAGAACCAAATTAATATCATCAACCTATCAAAAATTGAGTATTTTTGAGAAATGTAAAAAAATATGTCCGTTTCCCGGTCTGCTTATCAGTGTTTTAATGCAAATTTTATACTTTCTCTATATATAATTTTTAATAAAAATAACGAAATATTCAATATATCATTTTTTGCTAAAGTAATCTAAAATTTAGCAACTAAATCAAAACTTTATAATAATAAATAAATCAAGTTTATTTTTTTGAATATTTCCCTTCTTTTTTTTTTTAGTAAAGCAACAACAACATTAGTTTATTTGATCTTAACTTTTAATGGGCATATCAAAGCTAAATTGGCCCACTTTTATTATTGAGGGTTTCTCTACATACCTAATTTTATCAAAAATGATCTAATTGTTGTTTTTTATGGTATAGCTTTTGTGTATACTCATTTTTTTATATTTAAATAATAACCAGTATAATAGCATGATTTTACAAATGTTACAAATTGTAAAAATGATTTTACAAATGTTACAAATTTAAAAAAGAAACAATTTATTCTTAATACTTATGAAAGTATTATTATAATATTAATGCTATTTTGACTGCATTTGAGATTTTAGATCTTTCAAAACATATCCAGCTTTTAAAAAAAATTAAATATCCATTTTATTTTCTACATTTAATATTATATTTATACTGGCATTTGTTTTGATTTTATGTCTAATTTTGGTCAAAGTTTATCTATTACAAGTTATTGCTTTTATTTTGTATGATGCATTATTACTATTTTTTTTTTTTTACAAATTTTTTTAAAATCTCAAAATATTTTGCAGTGTTATTTGTAAAAGCAATAGCTATTTTATAAATTATTCCTATAATCTTACTTTTTTTTATTCATTATATTTGTATAATTTGTAGTCACTTCCATAAAGAATTCCAAAATATATTATATCTGGAATCAAAGAGTCAAGGTTGTTAGCCAAGAGATCAGCACAGCCACCTTGCAAGCAAGCAGTTGGTTGCAGACAGTTGCTGTGGGTTCATCTCTCAGCCAATACTATGACATATGGAAAAAAAAAATTAATTTAATTTTTGATAAAATCATTTTAGTAATTCCTCCGAACAAAATCAAAATTGTGCTGCTTGAAAAACAAATGCATACATTAAGGTCTTTGAATTTACAAAAAAAACTTATTAGTTGAATGTTTCTGTATTGTTTTCTTTGCTAGTCTACATTATTATTACCATTATCCTTTTTTTCCAATCCAAAGTTGAAGTTACTTTTGTTTTTCATTAAAAATTCATTTTATCAATTAGCTTGACTATTTAAACTCATCCACAAGGTATTTTAATAAATTTTTACTACATTTAATAGGAAAACAGTAAACTTTATTATAATAATTATTTGTACTTGCCTGTTAACTAATTTATCATTTAAGACCATAATTGTATATTGGTTAGATCAATATTATTTTTGAAGGGGGAGATATTAGACTCCTATAGGCATTACACCTGTAGGTTATTTTCATATTTTCTTTAACTTTTTAAAAAAATTACCATTTTTTAAATTGGAAAAAGTAGCATCATACTACAGATGCATATTTTAGTAATATTTAACATAATCAATAATCCTTTCAGTGTTGTTAAATATAGTAGTCCATATTTTTATTGTCAAAATATGTGAAATAACTTTGATTGAACATAAGCCACAGGTACCAACAACTAAAAACTAACATAGGATGGTAAACATTTTTAAG
>JAQFVV010015217.1:0-18684 GCA_028023455.1 Epiperipatus broadwayi
TAAAGTAAATTAAAGATAGATATGCAAATTTGAATTAAGCATTATAATTTAATTGAGCTAGTCGTATTTCAAACTATATTATACATCGAGAAGTAGGGGTACAATATATATATATATTAAATAAAAAAATTTATAAGTAGTTTAATGGATTTTTCTTTGTTTCTTTATAAATAAATTTCGAATAACATGTAATAAAGCAACATACTAGTTAAAAAGTGGCATTTCCACCTAAAATTACTGCATCAAGTAACAGTATTTTTCTAAACTACTTTTAACCAAAAGTGTTGAACCCAAGTTCCTTGATTTTATTATCAAATGAAACATATAAACCCTCCCTACTAATCACTTTCGTGTTTATAGAAAAAGATACTCTAACATAGATTCCAACTGTCAGTTTTGCCTTAAAGGTGAAGAGACCACAATTCATGCCTTATTTCAATGTGAAAGATTGCAAATCCTTAGAAACTTGATCACATCCATTTCTCAAGCCAATGGTCACTGGATGTATAACTATGTTGAAAGTATAGGGAGAGGCTTCTTCCCCTCAATAATGATTACAATCTTTTGTATAATATTTGTTTGATGAGATGTAAACTGACATTTGATCAATCAATAGAAAAATCTCCTAATTTATTTTTAAATATTATCAGGAGAATAAAACAGAGAGACAAGACCCTGGCTTTTCCTGACATTCATGTGGCAACATGAAGCCTCTTCATATTATCCACTGGCTGCTAACCTTGGACAAAGAATGCTCTCCAGACTGTTGCTACATATTGTCCATAGGATCAAACCTTAAGTTAATCACTATTATATTTCACTATTGTAACCACAGCCTTAATAAAAAATTTTTTTTTTTTAAAGTATTCTTTTCTCTTATTTCCAATAGTATTTATAAAGTAGGTCGCACATTAAAACTTTTTATGTGCAAAAATTAAAAATATAATAATTTTCCAAATATTTCACAATAAAAAAAAACTGTCCTGAGAATAATTATATAACAGATTTAAATTAGTTTTTTAATTTAAATATTAACAATTTAATATAATTTGTCCATATATTTTGCATTTCAGCTATAATATAATAATGTATCAAGTTAAACATTACAAATAATATGATATAGTCTAGTAGTAAGTAATATTTGTCTAAATTATTTTAAACCAAAAGTACTTTTTTAGTTTATTATCTAAGATTCAACAAAAGTTGTAGAACGGACCTTAGTAATTTAAATATATTAAAACTGGAATTATAACAATTTTCTAAATGTTCTAATAATTAAATAAAAATCTCTTATAAAAAAAATATTGATTTAAATAGATTTTCACAAATTTTAGATTTATATATTATATTATTAATAGATAGCATGACTTCAGTTTACAATGCTTGTTTTTAATTGAAATGACGTGTGCACTATTATAAAATAAAAACTTGAAATATATATGTATTATTTTTAACTCATTGCAAGCGATAATTTGAATTATGCTATCATAATATAAAGGTTAGCACTATAAACTAAAATTTGTAACTGAACCTTGTTAAATTTATATGTTTTTTAAGTAGCCAACACCAACAATTAAATAATATTAATCAGTATATTTTTATCTAGTTTTATCTAAAAACAAAGCAAAGATGTAACAGATCTATGAGCTGAATAGATTCGTATGAAATCCTTTTTTTTAAATCATCTAAGAATAGTACAGTGGTCTAATAGAATACCCTATTATATGCTATGCAAAAGATATTTTATTTTTTTATACTTTCCATGAATCCAAAATATTGTTTTGAGATATCAATTCCTAAATTGCTGATGTAGTTCACCTTTACAAATTACTCTTAGATTGTTTTCTGACTATTTGTTTATTTTTATCAGAAAATGCTTTTAAAACAAATATTGCAATTAGAAAATCTATAATAGAATAATACAATTGGGGTTATTAGAATTGGCAATTGACTATCATATGATAATATTTATATTTCATAAATAAATTGAAGCAGTGGAAAACCTAATTCAAATATTACTAGTATTTATTAAAGACATGTAATCATCTTTTTTTGAAGTTAAATCAAACTATGCAAGTTATCCTGCCTAATTCTTATAAATCATACATAAAAATTTAGATATAGTTTTTTGGATTATTCAAATGTTCAATTCATATTGTTTTGGATCAACAGATTTTTATAGAATTATAGAGATAGTTATAGATCTTAAAATTGTACATAATATGTAAGCATGTATATATGGCATGAGTATGTTAAACATTTTTCAAAAATCAAAGAGGCTTTATTCATCTCACGAGATTACGATGCCATAAATAGAAAGGACACGTGCTATGCTTTATCAAAAAAATGGAATTAGCATATTCGCATATCATTAAATGTATTAGCAAGCTATGATTATGAAGGCAAGATCCTCTGAAAGTGCTCAGCTAGTTTATTATTTTTAGTTAGCTATTTTGTATTAATAGCTTTTGGGAACAGTTGCGCCACACACGCACTCGTGCTTGAATTTCCCAAAAGTAAAAAAAAAAAAAATTATTTGACTCAAAGTAGAAATTGTATTTAAAATTAAATCAGAATATCAACTGGATGGGAGAAGTAGTAAAATACGAGGCTTATAATAATAATCTTTAAAATTACTTTTTAAAAACTGATTTTTCTTTATTTTTTTAATTATAAATTTATTATTTATTTTTTTAAGTAGTTTTAATTTTTTTTTAAAAATGAATGCATAAAATATCGAAAACATTAACGTGTTTTAAATAAATAGATATTCATTTTCGCTGATCCAATCTTTTGTCAAATAATTTCAATCTGGAGAAAGATTTTCGTATGAAATAAATATCACTATGTAAAATAACAATCCCACAAATAACATTATCTTCAGAAATCTCTGTTTATATATGCAGAACTACGTGTTTTTTGTTCACAATACTTAGTGAAACTGGGTTTCGACCTTACTTATCATTTTGAAGATAAATCTTTTGATAAAATTCAAAATTATTTCAGAAAAAAAAATGTTCAACTTTGAAAAAACAAATATTGATTTTTTTTTTTTTATTCTATTTAATCTAAATCAGGACATAGATAAATATTTGCATACAAAGTTTTTTTTTAAATATTTTAAAAATAATGAATCGCTTGTGTGGAAACATAACACAATATATATTTATATACACAGCACAAATGCTGGAAAAATTTCAGATAGTAAAAAAAATCCTCAAATAAGTTCTGAATGTTTTATATCAGATCGGATTTTAGCGCTGATATAGAGTGAATCGGATATTCTTCTTGCAGATTATACAGTTCTTTGTGGTTTAGTGCAGTAATAGAATGGTATCTTTGAGAATTAAAAGCTCATGGATTGCTCAACTCTTGGTACTTCTAAAAATCAAACATTTATATGATTTTTCAAGCAACAAACCATTTAATTGTATATATAATATACTGCCATATAGAAATTATGGTCTGATTACAGATTCATTGTTTTTTTAAACATATCAGAATAGTTTTGATGTAATATCAGACACATATTATTGTTTTTGCCAGACCATGCGATTTCAGCTCGTGCTTTCAGATTGTTGCCTGTTTGCATGGTAGATAAAATCTTATCTATTATATACAAAATTACCCAATTTCAATTTTTACACACAAATTTACTCACAAACTCACTCTGACACATACACACATGCATATATAAATGAAATACCATGTGAAACTTATCATGTTCACAAATGTCAAACTTTTTGCAATCACAATTTTGATATCAACCACTTTAGATAAGTACATTTTTATTTCAGAGAAGTACATTTTTATTATTACCAATCATTTGTTAATGTAAAGATTACCTCTATCCCAAATACATCTTTTAAATTTCACTTAAAGACTAATATGTTTGCTTTTCAATTTAAATAAACACATGCCATACTTCTATTTTACCTCTCTTTTTTTCGTTATAAATATTAATAAACTCTTATATATACACGACGCTCATTTTTTTTTACAATTTATTTCCTTTTTTATCGGTATATTAAACTATATATCAGTGAAAATATAACTATCTCGTCTTTTTACATATTCAACATATATATGTTTCATTTTTTACATTCATATGATTTACTAGATTATTATTTTTTTTGCAATTGAATTCACTCACTATTTGACCCGAGTCTTTAAAAGTTAAAGATGATATAATTTAATATCTAGTCTAATTTTTATTATATATTTTATCTACATGTATATAAAAAATTATTAGATGTGTCATTGGCAAATTAAAAATAATGTTTTATATAGTTTACATTATTATTTACCATTAATATAGATATTAAATGCAAATTAAGAAATAGGGAATTTTTATATGAATGTATAAAATGCTTTTGATGACATCGAACAATATTTCTTAAACAGTCATGGCATCAGTCAGCTATAGCAGTATTTTTTTAGTTATACTTTAGTATATTGAAAATTGTACAATGAACTCCAGTGTTTGTTTATATATATATATATTGTACCGGTATAAATCCACCACGCTTAATCATACACAGTACCCGAGTTCAAACCCAGTCCACGTTTAAGAATAAATTCCAAAACGCCAACTGAATTCAAACCCAAACCCCGGTATGACCAACCGATGATGACTTTATAACAGCACGGGGTTATCCCTTTTCTAGCTCAGCTTAGAACATGGACTAAATTCTTACAGTTAATGATATATAGGTTTATTAGACTATAGATATTGGAACGGTCATTCATGTAACGTATATATTTAAGTTGCCAATACAGACAGTAAGTGGCTAAATAGACTTAGAGAGTAATAAGGTGGAGGACACAAAAATTTAGATTAAATAAAGTGTTTAATAAGCAAAATATAAAGCATATAAATATAGTGTTAAATAAGACAAATAGAAAGCACATGAATATAGTGTTATATAATAGAAATATACAGCATATAAATATAGTGTTATACAGTACGGTAAGACTTCATAAATCCTCTTGTATTTGGCTACTAGTCTTTAGTGAACGTTTTATTTAATAAACAAACTTATGCCAATAGCTGGGTAGTTAAATGATTGACGGGTGGTTAAGAGAATCAGAGTATTTGAGCACTGGAAAAATATTTATCTAAAGATTTTTATTAACTTATTTTATTAGAATAGGCTCGAGCCGGAACGTAGACGAACAGTGGAGATGGTTTTATATAAATACGACATAAGAGATAGATGTACTGGTGGTTTTATATAAATACGACATGGAAGATAGATGAACTGGTGGTTTTATATAAATACGACATGGAAGATAGATGAACTGGTGGTTTTATATAAATACGACGTGGAAGATAGATGAACTGGTGGTTTTATATAAATACGACATGGAAGATAGATGAACTGGTGGTTTTATATAAATACGACATGGAAGATAGATGAACTGGTGGTTGCCTATATTCAAAAGCCCTACAGTAATCAATTGCGGTGCATTAACGGAATACCGGGCGGCTTGTACTTTGACAAGGCTTAATGCCCCCAAGTAGCTCCGGGACACGACAACCAGCCGGGATCATTTCGAACCCCGGTGATCCAAGAGATTACCGGGAAAGAAAAACTGCTTTCATTCCCCAATGGTAGAATGGCGAGACGCTAACTTCAGCGAAGGGAAGGCATTGCCACAGACGTGAAGGACGAATACTTGAAGCGGATTTTTTAAAAGAAATTATATAAAACCTGGAAACTATTTGTCTGTTTCTACGCCACAGGCTGAGATCCTTACCCCAATAAAAACATAGCGAAATTAAACTGACGGTGAAAACAATAATTAGTTAAATTTACTCTGAAACTCTAACCCTTCGGGTTGACAGGCGGTAGCGATAGTATCAAATTATTCAGTGAATTATTTCTCATATTATACATAACATTAATGAACACTTTGAAACCATTATACATATATTTTACGATCGAACCTTAGATTGCAATTATAGGACAAATTAACATAGACTAATAAAGTGACTTAACATTTATCAACTCGGAATGTGAAAGAATATTTAATTCAGAAAATGAAATTACTTTTAAATTAAATTGATCATTATTACACACTAGTTTACACAGAGTTGGAAATATTACTATTGGCAATGTTTGTTCATGAAATAAGCAACATAAGAAAATATAAATGCATTCAGTTGAAATGATTATTACTATTAATTACAATTTTATAAATGATTTCTAAAGACTAGAGCAGAGGATTAAAAAAAAAAAGAAAATTTACTGACAGGTTAAATAATAGCATTATAAATGATATAAAAACTTACATATGATTTACTTGATTGATAATATTAAGCACGGAAGAAAATTAAAGTTCGTGTAACAAAGTTCTCTTCTTTCTTCATCCAGCTTGGCTTGTGACGAACGTAGGCGCGCATTTTTGAAAGTTATTTGTAAGGCATAGTAAATTTTGAGATTGGAAGTTGGAAATTCTGAAGTATATGAAACATGATCAAACAGCGGCACGAGGATCCATATTGGCGGGCAGAGACCAGCTCCTGGCACTTAGCCCATCAACATTGCGATTCACTGGTAAACTTCTTAATAATAATGTTTGAATTATACTCAACTGCTGTGTTGTCTCGAGACTACCTCTCTCAAACACGACCAAAGTTAGAATGTAAGTTTTTCTCTAAAATAGCCACTGCTGACCTTTCCGACTTGTTTTTGTTTTAGGCTCCGCCTACTTTCTCTAGCCTCTAGCGATGCAGCTTGACCAACAATCAATTATCTGTTTTTAGCAATCTTTTAATTTAATATGCCATTTTTAAATCGATACATTAATTACATATAAAAATTCCTTACTAATTTTGAATACAACTTAATTGCTCTGAACATTTGTGCAATTAGATTTTAATTAAAAACACTGATCAAAGGAATGTGATTTTTGATCAGTATTTTTAAACGACTTTATACAATTTTAAAACTAAAATTTAAAACAAATACGCCCGCACTGAAACTTTAAATTAAATGATATAAATTCACAAACCACGCACACACGAATATTATTTCATGGTTTGTGACATTTATATACGGAAACTTTACATATTTATTTATAAACTATAGAATATATAACTAATTTATATTATAACTTAAAATAGACAAAATCTCACTGCGGGCGAACAGTAGTTTGAATTACCGTACATAAAAACACCTGAAACGAAGATCGGTTCTCCGATCTGTCTGTTTCATTTCTTGTCACTTTATAAAAAAAAACAACAAAAAAAAATGATTATACATAATTTCTGATTAACAGTTTTTCTTTCTCTTTTTTCACATAATTGATTTTTTTTTTTTTTTTTATTGATTTGACCTTGGAGAACAGTCTGGGTGAGGGTTTGAACTTAACATTTATAAAGGTGGGTATATTACCGTAATTCCTTTTCTCATCATCATGTGCATGTCATAGTGGTCATTTCCCGGGTTATCATTTTGTATATCTCTACCTTCTCCCTGGGTCGGGAGGTATATAAGGGTTATAGGTCTGTCTTTTTAGATCTCTTAGTAAAATAGCAAAAGCGGTCACAATATTGTGCTTTGGTATATTATTATATTGTTCATTATTAAAAGTATCTTGCTTTAAAAGAATTTCTCTAACTTTCTGTGATCTAATGGCATCCATTATAACATTTTCACTTTGGGAGTTGAGAAGTTTTTCTCCATTTTTTATGAAACTATTTTTTTCAACATATGTCCATGCTTTAAAACAAAGTTTATTATTTCTGTTTAATGAGTTCAGCTCCTCATCAATTTTGTTCTGATCATATTTCATAAACAAATAATTATAGGTTTTATTAAAATGGGCAGCATTGTACACAACTAAAGATCTGTCCACTTTCTTCATTTTCATATCAGGAGGCCATTCAGCATCATTTCTAAACTTTAACTTTGATGTCTTCATTAATCCACTTTTCCACAGAACATCTTTATAATTATTATGAAAATATAACTTCTCATTAATTATGATTTCAGAAGATTCATCCATAACAGTATGTATTGTTCTATTGATATTTTTCATCATCGATACAGCCACTCCATTAGATGGTGGTAAACTGATATAATCACTTTGAGATGGGCTGGCTTGCAGTAAATTTGAAACCACCATTTCCTCAGTACTTTCTTCATTCTTAGCTAAATCTGCTAGAGTAAAACTTTGACTCTGAGTAATCTCTGTCACATCTAATTCTTTACATTTTTGTTGAGTAGAGTTGGCATTTGTATTCACTAATCTAATCTCATGAGGTTCCAACCTTATTTTAGTTGGTTGAGGTTCTGTGTCCTCTGCTCCACTCCTCGCACTATTGCTTTCCTTGCTGTCCCCAACTTCTTTTGGGGTGGCCTGGTCATCTTCATTTTCTATTTTTGGGTCTTCAGAGGGATTTATTTCTTGCTGACGCTTTGCACTTTCTAGATTTGAGTTGGCTCGGATGCCTCGTGCTTCGTCGATCCTTACCAGCCTCTCCAACATCATCATCATAATCTTCCTGTCCTCTCTCCCCTCTCTGAGGATCGCGTTAAACTTCGCATCGCGATCGTGCTCCCTCTGTTTGTTTCCTTCTATTTCTGCCATTTCTGCTTCGTTTTTCCTTAGAAATGTTTTTAGCATAAGACTTTGATTCGTACAACGCTTTGATTTGTATATATCATAAAAGGTTACTGATCCCTGCTCCTTGTGCCAAATCCTCCTCCGCTGCTGATACTGTTTGTGTGGCTTACTTCCTTTCTCTCTTTCTTCCTTCGCCTACGTTCAGTCTGGTTTTTGTTATCTACGCTTTTTTTCTTTATTTAGGAATATAATATGACATGTCTAAAATCATTACTAAAAATATACAGGGAAAAAAAAAACTTTCTTTCACCCAGTTCGCACTGTTCTCCTCAGTCCTATAATACATACATATTCATAATGGGTACATAACATAGTATTTTTTTTGTATTTCTGTCAGTAATTCTCTCTTTTTATATATGCCACCCTACTCTCTTTTAAAACAACACTCGCCACTGCTGTATGGACAAACATGTTTGCTGACAAATTTATTTGATAGGCGCCAGCCAGCAACATGTGACCAATAGATAATTTAATCTACTGATCCCCAAATATATACTTTTATATGACCTAATAATTTTTGATTTAAGATTTACTGTTTTATATAGGCAAAAAAAAATTTAATACTGACTCCGGTAAGGTTTTTTTTTATATTACAACATATATATGCACACACGTTTTTTTTATTTTTAAAACACAAGAATAATCCTACTTCTTTCTTCTTTTTCAAAAAAAATATTTTTCACAACAAACGAAAATATATATATATGTACGTACACAAATATATGTCGATACGCGTACACGTTTTTATTTTTTAGAACTGGACTTAGTTCTACTTCTGTTTTTTCATATGATTTAGACGACTGAAATGAACTCGCAAAATCATTATGGAATAACTCATTTATTTTAATTAATTACACGCACGAATTGCTTCTGCTCTCTTTCAAAAAAAATCTTCACTCTGATCTTAACAGTTGGGATATTTGGGGATCAGTAGATTAAATTATCTATTGGTCACATGTTGCTGGCTGGCGCCTATCAAATAAATTTGTCAGCAAACATGTTTGTCCATACAGCAGTGGCGAGTGTTGTTTTAAAAGAGAGTAGGGTGGCATATATAAAAAGAGAGAATTACTGACAGAAATACAAAAAAAAATACTATGTTATGTACCCATTATGAATATGTATGTATTATAGGACTGAGGAGAACAGTGCGAACTGGGTGAAAGAAAGTTTTTTTTCCCTGTATATTTTTAGTAATGATTTTAGACATGTCATATTATATTCCTAAATAAAGAAAAAAAGCGTAGATAACAAAAACCAGACTGAACGTAGGCGAAGGAAGAAAGAGAGAAAGGAAGTAAGCCACACAAACAGTATCAGCAGCGGAGGAGGATTTGGCACAAGGAGCAGGGATCAGTAACCTTTTATGATATATACAAATCAAAGCGTTGTACGAATCAAAGTCTTATGCTGAAGACATTTCTAAGGAAAAACGAAGCAGAAATGGCAGAAATAGAAGGAAACAAACAGAGGGAGCACGATCGCGATGCGAAGTTTAACGCGATCCTCAGAGAGGGGAGAGAGGACAGGAAGATTATGATGATGATGTTGGAGAGGCTGGTAAGGATCGACGAAGCACGAGGCATCCGAGCCAACTCAAATCTAGAAAGTGCAAAGCGTCAGCAAGAAATAAATCCCTCTGAAGACCCAGGAATGGAAAATGAAGATGACCAGGCCACCCCAAAAGAAGTTGGGGACAGCAAGGAAAGCAATAGTGCGAGGAGTGGAGCAGAGGACACAGAACCTCAACCAACTAAAATAAGGTTGGAACCTCATGAGATTAGATTAGTGAATACAAATGCCAACTCTACTAAACAAAAATGTAAAGAATTAGATGTGACAGAGATTACTCAGAGTCAAAGTTTTACTCTAGCAGATTTAGCTAAGAATGAAGAAAGTACTGAGGAAATGGTGGTTTCAAATTTACTGCAAGCCAGCCCATCTCAAAGTGATTATATCAGTTTACCACCCTCTAATGGAGTGGCTGTATCGATGATGAAAAATATCAATAGAACAATACATACTGTTATGGATGAATCTTCTGAAATCATAATTAATGAGAAGTTATATTTTCATAATAATTATAAAGATGTTCTGTGGAAAAGTGGATTAATGAAGACATCAAAGTTAAAGTTTAGAAATGATGCTGAATGGCCTCCTGATATGAAAATGAAGAAAGTGGACAGATCTTTAGTTGTGTACAATGCTGCCCATTTTAATAAAACCTATAATTATTTGTTTATGAAATATGATCAGAACAAAATTGATGAGGAGCTGAACTCATTAAACAGAAATAATAAACTTTGTTTTAAAGCATGGACATATGTTGAAAAAAATAGTTTCATAAAAAATGGAGAAAAACTTCTCAACTCCCAAAGTGAATATGTTATAATGGATGCCATTAGATCACAGAAAGTTAGAGAAATTCTTTTAAAGCAAGATACTTTTAATAATGAACAATATAATAATATACCAAAGCACAATATTGTGACCGCTTTTGCTATTTTAGTAAGAGATCTAAAAAGACATACCTATAACCCTTATATACCTCCCGACCCAGGGAGAAGGTAGAGATATACAATAAATGATAACCCGGAAAATGACCACTATGACATGCACATGATGATGAGAAAAGGAATTACGGCAATATACCCACCTTTGTAAATATTAAGTTCAAACCCTCACCCAGACTGTTCTCCAAGGTCAAATTAATAAAAAAATCAATTATGTGAAAAAAGAGAAAGAAAAACTGTTAATCAGAAATTATGTATAATCATTTTTTTTTGTTGTTTTTTTTTATAAAGTGACAAGAAATGAAACAGACAGATCGGAGAACCGATCTTCGTTTCAGGTGTTTTTATGTACGGTAATTCAAACTACTGTTCGCCCGCAGTGAGATTTTGTCTATTTTAAGTTATAATATAAATTAGTTATATATTCTATAGTTTATAAATAAATATGTAAAGTTTCCGTATATAAATGTCACAAACCATGAAATAATATTCGTGTGTGCGTGGTTTGTGAATTTATATCATTTAATTTAAAGTTTCAGTGCGGGCGTATTTGTTTTAAATTTTAGTTTTAAAATTGTATAAAGTCGTTTAAAAATACTGATCAAAAATCACATTCCTTTGATCAGTGTTTTTAATTAAAATCTAATTGCACAAATGTTCAGAGCAATTAAGTTGTATTCAAAATTAGTAAGGAATTTTTATATGTAATTAATGTATCGATTTAAAAATGGCATATTAAATTAAAAGATTGCTAAAAACAGATAATTGATTGTTGGTCAAGCTGCATCGCTAGAGGCTAGAGAAAGTAGGCGGAGCCTAAAACAAAAACAAGTCGGAAAGGTCAGCAGTGGCTATTTTAGAGAAAAACTTACATTCTAACTTTGGTCGTGTTTGAGAGAGGTAGTCTCGAGACAACACAGCAGTTGAGTATAATTCAAACATTATTATTAAGAAGTTTACCAGTGAATCGCAATGTTGATGGGCTAAGTGCCAGGAGCTGGTCTCTGCCCGCCAATATGGATCCTCGTGCCGCTGTTTGATCATGTTTCATATACTTCAGAATTTCCAACTTCCAATCTCAAAATTTACTATGCCTTACAAATAACTTTCAAAAATGCGCGCCTACGTTCGTCACAAGCCAAGCTGGATGAAGAAAGAAGAGAACTTTGTTACACGAACTTTAATTTTCTTCCGTGCTTAATGTTATCAATCAAGTAAATCATATGTAAGTTTTTATATCATTTATAATGCTATTATTTAACCTGTCAGTAAATTTTCTTTTCTTTTTTTTTAATCCTCTGCTCTAGTCTTTAGAAATCATTTATAAAATTGTAATTAATAGTAATAATATTTCAACTGAATGCATTTATATTTTCTTATGTTGCTTATTTCATGAACAAACATTGCCAATAGTAATATTTCCAACTCTGTGTAAACTAGTGTGTAATAATGATCAATTTAATTTAAAAGTAATTTCATTTTCTGAATTAAATATTCTTTCACATTCCGAGTTGATAAATGTTAAGTCACTTTATTAGTCTATGTTAATTTGTCCTATAATTGCAATCTAAGGTTCGATCGTAAAATATATGTATAATGGTTTCAAAGTGTTCATTAATGTTATGTATAATATGAGAAATAATTCACTGAATAATTTGATACTATCGCTACCGCCTGTCAACCTGAAGGGTTAGGAGTCCCAGAGTAAAATTAACTAATTATTGTTTTTCACCGTCAGTTTAATTTCGCTATGTTTTTATTGGGATAAGGATCTCAGCCTGTGGCGTAGAAACAGACAAATAGTTTCCAGGTTTTATATAATTTCTTTTAAAAAATCCGCTTCAAGTATTCGTCCTTCACGTCTGTGGCAATGCCTTCCCTTCGCTGAAGTTAGCGTCTCGCCATTCTACCATTGGGGAATGAAAGCAGTTTTTCTTTCCCGGTAATCTCTTGGATCACCGGGGTTCGAAATGATCCCGGCTGGTTGTCGTGTCCCGGAGCTACTTGGGGGCATTAAGCCTTGTCAAAGTACAAGCCGCCCGGTATTCCGTTAATGCACCGCAATTGATTACTGTAGGGCTTTTGAATCCAGGCAACCACCAGTTCATCTATCTTCCATGTCGTAGTTATATAAAACCACCAGTTCATTTATCTTCCATGTCGCATTTATATAAAACCACCAGTTCATCTATCTTCCATGTCGTATTTATATAAAACCACCAGTTCATCTATCTTCCATGTCGTATTTATATAAAACCACCAGTACATCTATCTCTTATGTCGTATTTATATAAAACCATCTCCACTGTTCGTCTACGTTCCGGCTCGAGCCTATTCTAATAAAATAAGTTAATAAAAATCTTTAGAGAAATATTTTTCCAGTGCTCAAATACTCTGATTCTCTTAACCACCCGTCAATCATTTAACTACCCAGCTATTGGCATAAGTTTGTTTATTAAATAAAACGTTCACTAAAGACTAGTAGCCAAATACAAGAGGATTTATGAAGTCTTACCGTACTGTATAACACTATATTTATATGCTGTATATTTCTATTATATAACATTATATTCATGTGCTTTCTATTTGTCTTATTTAACACTATATTTATATGCTTTATATTTTGCTTATTAAACACTTTATTTAATCTAAATTTTTGTGTCCTCCACCTTATTACTCTCTAAGTCTATTTAGCCACTTACTGTCTGTATTGGCAACTTAAATATATACGTTACATGAATGACCGTTCCAGTATCTAGAGTCTAATAAACCTATATATCATTAACTGTAAGAATTTAGTCCATGTTCTAAGCTGAGCTAGAAAAGGGATAACCCCGTGCTGTTATAAAGTCATCATCGGTTGGTCATACCGGGGTTTGGGTTTGAATTCAGTTGGCGTTTTGGAATTTATTCTTAAACGTGGACTGGGTTTGAACTCGGGTACTGTGTATGAGTAAGCGTGGTGGATTTATACCGGTACAATATATATATATATAAACAAACACTGGAGTTCATTGTACAATTTTTCAGCATGTATAAAGTATAACTAAAAACCTATAGCTGACTGATGCCATGACTATTTAAGGAAATATTGACTGATGTCGTAAACACGTTTTATACATTCATATAAAAATTCCCCTGTTTCTTAATTTCCCGTTTTAATATCTATACAATGGTAAATAATAATATAAAAACTATATAAAACATTGTTTTTTAATTTCAGCCCAAACCCCTCTAATAATTTTTTATATACTGTAAGATAAAATATATAATAAAAATTAGACCAAGTATTAAATTATATCATCTTTAACTTTTAAAGACTCAGGTCAAATAGTGGGTAAATTCAATTTGCAAAAAAATAATAATCTGGTAAATCCATATGAATGTAAAAATGATGAAACATATGTATGTTGAATATGTAAAAAGACGAGATAGTTATATTTTCACTGATATATAATTTAATATAAAAATAAATAAAAAATAAGGTGTGAAAAAAATATTAATGTCATTATATATAATGTTTTATTAATATTTATAACGAAAAAAGAAAGGTAAAATTCAAGTATAGCATGTATTTATTTAAGTTTCAAAGAAAATGGTATATTGGTCCCTAATTGAAATTTAAAGAATGTGTGACTGGGATAGAGAGTAAAATGTTGCATTAACAAATGATTGGTAATAATAAAAATGTACTTCTTAAAGCATAAATGTACTTATCTAAAGTGGTTAGTATCAAAATTGTGATTGCAAAGTTTGAGCATTTGTGAACATGATGAGATTTACATGGTATTTCATTTATATGTGCATGTGTTATTAATGTATCAGAGGTAGGTTTGTGAGTAAATTTGTGCTGCAAAATTAGAGGTATTAGGTAATTTTATATATATTAGATATACTGATTTTATCATGCAAACAGGCATCAATCTGAGAAAGCACGAGCTGAAATGCATAGTCTGGCAAAAACAATAATATGTGTCTGATATTACACTCAAAACTATTCTGATATGTTTATAAAATACAATGAATCTGTAATCAGACCATGATTCTATATGGCAGTTATATTATATATACTTAATTCAATGATTTGTTCAGTTGAAAAATCATCTCAATGCTTGATTTTGTATACTGGAGAGCCAAGAGTTGAGCAATTCATGAGCTTTTAATTCTCAAGATAACATTCTATTACTGCACTAAACCACAAAGACTGTATAATCTGCAAAGAGATATTCGATTTTACTTGCTGTATCGGGGCGCTAAAATCGACTGATATAAAACATTCAGAATTTTATTTCGAGGATTTTTTACCATCTGAAATTTTCCAGCATTTGTGCTGTGTATATGAATATATATGGGTGCTTATGTTTCACACTAACAATTCATTATTTTTAAAATATTTAAAAACTTTCGGTAAATCAAATGTTATCTATGCCCCGATTTCAGATTGCGTAGAATAAAAAAAATCAATATTTTGTTTTCAAGTTGAATATTTCCTGAAATAATTTTCGAATTTTATCGTAAGATTTTTGTCTTAAAAAATGATAAGTATGGTCGAAATTAGTTTCACTAAGTATTTGGTGAACAAAAAACATTTAGTTCGGCATATATAAACCGAGATTTATATAAGTTGATCTTAACACTTAGGATTGCTATTTCACATAGTGATATTTTATTTCATTTTACGTAAATCTTTCTCCAGATTGAAATTATTTCGACAAGACGATTGTATCAGCGAAAATTGAATATCTATTTATTTAAAACACGTATTGCCTTTCGATATTTTATGCATTCACTTTTAAAAAAATTAAAACTTCACTTAAAAAGTAAATAATAAAATTTATAATTTAAAATATAAGAAAAAATCAGCTTTTAAAAAGTAGATTTTCAATATTGTATATCTCGGTATTTTACTACTACTCCCATTCAGTTGATATTCTGGATAAATTTTTAATACCGATTTCTACTTGAGTCAAATAATTTTTTTTCACTTTCGGGAAATTCAGCTTTGAGTGCGTGTTGTGGGCATCTGTTCCCGAATAGCTATTAATAAAAAATAATTTAACTAAAAATTGTAAACTACCAATGGACACTTTCAGAGGATCTTGCATTCATAATCATAGCTTGACTTAATACATTTAATGATATGCAAATCATACTAATTTCATTTTTGATAAAGCCACTTCATTTGCCTATCTATTTTTTGTACGTGGGAATCTCGTGAGATGAATAAAGCACTCTTTCGATTTTGAAAAATGTTTTAACATACTCATACCATATATGCAGATTACCCATATGTATTACAATTTTGAATCTATAACTATCTCTATAATTCTGCTAAAAATCTGTTGATCCAAAATAATATGAACTGAACATTTTGAATAATTAAAAAAACTATATCTAAACTTTTATGTATGATTTATCATAATTAAGCAGGATAACTTACATAGTTTGATTTAACTTCGTGAAAGGATGATTACATGTCTTTAACAAGTACTAGTAATATTACTGAATTGAGCTTTCCACTGCTTCGATTTATTTATGAAATATAAAATATTATCATATGATAGTTAATATGACAATTCTAATAACCCCAATTGTATTATTCTATTAGTAGATTTTCTAATTACAATATTAAGTTTTGTGTTAAAAACATTTTCTGACATTATTGAAATAATAAAATAGTCAGAAAACAATTACTGAAAGTATTTATAAGTGAACTACATCATGATATTTAAAGTGCAGTATTCTCAAAATAATATTTGGATTCATAGGAAAGTATATAGTATTAAGTAATATCTTTTGCATTAGTTACATATTAATAAGGTATTCTATTATATTTTCGCACTATTCTTAGATGATTTATAAAAAGATTTCATGATCTATTCAACTCATAGATCTAAGTTACATCTTTACGCTTTACATTTTTAGTAAAACTGGATTGAAATATAATGATTAATGTTATTTAATTGCTGTTGGCTACTTAAAAACATATATATTTAATAAGGTACCATTTACACAATTTTTAGTTTATAGGTCCTACCCTTTATATTATGATAGCATTAGTCAAATTATCCTTGCATAAGCTAAAAATAATACATATATATTTAATTTTTATTTTATAATAGTGCACACGTCATTTCAATTAAAAACAATCATTGTGAATCTGATCATCGCTATCTATTAATAATATAATATATAATTCTAAAATTTCACGAAAATCTATTTAAATCAATATTTTTTTTATAAGAGATTTTTATTTAATTATTAGAACATTTAAAATAAGTTATAATTCCAGTTTATTATATTTATATTCTGGTCCGTTCTACAACTTTGTTGAATCTTAGATATTAAACCTAAAAAAGTACTTTTGGTTTAGTATGATTTAGACAAATATTACTATACTAGGACTATATTATATTATTTTAGAGATGTTTAACTTGATACATTATTATATTATAAGCTGAAATGCTAAATATAAGGATAATTATATTAAATTGTTAATATTTTAATTAAAAAGCCTAATTTAAACATTATATAATTATTCTCAGGATAGTTATTTTTGTTGTGAAATATTTGGAAAGTTATGCTATTTTTAATTTTTTCTTTTTATAATATAGCTTTAATGTGCGACCTACTTTATAAATACTATGGAAATAAGAAAAAAGAATACTTTAAAAAAATTTTTTTATTAAGGCTAATGATTTTAATGGTGAAATATAATAGTGATTAACCCAAGGTTTGATCCTATGGACAATAATGTAGCAACAGTCTTGAAAGCATTCTTTTGTCCAAAGGTTACTTTGTAGTAGATAATATGAAAAGAAGAGAGCTTCATGTTGCCACATGAATGAAGGAAAAGCCAGGTCTTGAATCTCTGTTTTATTCTCATTCTAATATTTAAAAAACTCAATTAGGAGATTTTTCCTATTGATTAGTCAAATGTCGGATTTACATCTCCATCAAACAAATATTATACAAAAGATTGTAATCATTATTTGGGGAAAAGCCTCTCCCCCTATGCAATCAGCATAGTTATACATCCAGTGACCATTGAGTTGAGAAATGGATGTAGTCAAGTTTCCAAAATTTGCAATCTTTTCACATTAAAATAAGGCATAAGTTATGGTCTCTTCACCTTTAAAGACAAAATTTGACAGTTGGAATCTATATTCGATTATCTTTTCCTATAAACACAAAGTGATTAGTAGGGAGAAAGTTTATATGTTCCATTTGATTAAATCAAGGAACTTGGGTTAAACACTTTTGGTTAAAAAGTAGTTTTGAAAAAGTACTGTTACTTGATACAGTAATTTTAGGTTGAAATACCACTTTTTAACTAGTATATTTAACTGTTACATGTTATTCAGAAATTTATTTTATAAAGAAACAAAAGAAAAAATCCATTAAACTACTTATAAATTTTTTTATTTAATATATATATTATATTTTATTCAAACTTCTAAAGTGTATAATATGGTTTGAAATACGACTAAACTCAATTAAATTACTAATAACTTAATTTAAATTTGCATATCTATCT
>JAQFVV010015218.1:0-18672 GCA_028023455.1 Epiperipatus broadwayi
TATAATGTTATTAGGGATTTTAATATGAGATATATGAATAAAATTTTAATAACAATATTGATATTCCTGCTAACAAAAAACTATGGATATCAATACCATATATTGTAACAGTCAGAATCGTCTATCTCGCTAACACACTGTAGAATTCAAACCCCAGACACGAAAACTGAACATTCTAGGAGGGGTTGCCTTCTAGATATACTAAGTTAGAATCTAAAGTCCAAATTTCACAGCGCCATCTATGTGACAACGCATCTGATGCCACTACTAGTATAACCTTTGACCGGTGCCTGGTGGTCAGACGGAGAAACAAAAGACTCTATACTAAAAGAAGCTTGGGTGGCTAATTAACATCTATGGATTTACAAAAGAAATGCAGAAAATATATATATAGACCGAGACAGTGATAGGAATCAAATAAAATAAGAGATCAAATTTAGTTTTAAATAATTTCACAAAATTTATTCATAAAAAATATATATAATGCCACTGACTGCTTATATGAGACAGGGACGTGTATTAAATAATTGTGGGCATTATATTTCAATAAATGACAAAAGGTTTTAAAACAAAGTGATATATTCTATTCCTCGGGCTAATAGCATTACGATAATGTGCTTGACGAGATAGGGACATGTGCGAGGTGCTTTGAGCAATTATACAAGTTTAAGAAAATATTTGAAATTAAGTGTTATAAAATATTTATTGATTTCGAGAATAGCATGGACAAAAGCTTACTAAGCAAGAAAGTGGGAATGTGATCAAAGCATTTATTTGAGAATAATAATAATAGAGTTGCATTGGGAGGTCAGTATTGCTGATAATGAATTTATTAAAGTTGGAGGGTGTGACACGTTTAAGTCACGGATGCTTTGTAAAATAAATATAAAATAAAACAATATTGAAGATCCGGAATAATTACGGAGGGCATCTCGCTGCTAACCCATAGGAAAGTATTTTATGAACAGCCAAAACTTAGCGACTGTGTGATGATTGCGTTTAATTCCCAGGTGTGTCATTTGGAACACACTCTGCCTGGAAACTTGCAATATACGAAAAGAACGGACTTTGCCGTGTAAAGAATCCTTGGAAAAATAAAACAAAGCTGTCTCAACAACCAATTCATTTACCAGCAATACGAGACTAGTGTATATAAAAACATACTGAATGGGTTTTACTCGGATTAAGAGAAATGCCCAATCAAATTGCCCGAAATTCATTTAAAAGGGTCCGCACATTCTCGACGTCAATGATGAACTTTATAATTAAAGTAGAACATGGTAATTAAAATAGGAAAATGCATGCTTGCGGGTTTGAAAAGTAAGTATAGATTTATATACGCAATCATGCATTAGGGACACATTTAATCATTGACCTTGCACATACTCTCATATTAGATTAAAATCAATAACATGTAGATTTTAAACTATGTGATTATATTATATATTAAAGAATAGAATCGCCCTCGAATGAGTGATTTGCAAGATAATAAAATTAGAAAATTATAAATTTAAAATATGCCTTAATAGCGGCGTCTTACTTTCAATAAAGGGAATAGTTCACTAAGTCAAAGACGATTCTGACACATTATCATAATAAAATAAAAGAAAGCTTTATAAATAGAAAATATTAACCCAAGGATAGAGCAAAACTGTTGATTATATTATATTAACACATTAAAGAAATACATAATGAAGTTATGTGAAATATAAAGAAAACAATTTTAAATAGCTATAGCATGTTAGTTATCACAAGAGCTCTTGGGTTAATTTAGGATTACCTCTGGAGAAGCATTTAGGTAGATTGATGGTCGGCAGGTTTTTATATAATTTAACAGCAAAATCTGGAAATGTTCATATTTTTGGCAGCAGCAGCAGTTCCAGGGTTCCCTATGTGATGGCTTCCGATGGTCTGGAGCAGTGGCTGGCTATTCCGAGGGGACATAGCCATCTTAACACCTCTACTCTGTCATGTCAAGGTTAGCAAATTATTAGAATAGAACTCAGAATGATTTCTCTTAGAAACATTAGCAAAAAAACTCTAGGACAAAAGAAAACCCTTCTTTTTATAGTAAACTTTAACAATAGAACTGCCCTGGAGCATTACAAAAATATATCGGACTTATCAGCTGTAATTAAATCATCCGAATGTCTAAAGAAATTCAACATTAATTAATTTCTTTTGTTAATTTCCCTGTCGACATTCGAATTACAAACTAGATTTAATTAAAAATTACTTTTATTAATTAAAGAAAACCGTAAGTGGACATCTGCTGTTTTTAGATAAACTTATAGAACATTAACTAATTAAACTATTGTCCCTGATTTATTTAAACAGAAATATTTGGAATAACTTTTATTAAATTAAAGAAAATGATTTTACTTTTAAATTGCAATATTTGAATCCATTTACTAAACGAATATTTACTAAATGAATTTTATTTTAAATCAAAATATATTACGACAGTAATATATTTGTAAATAGATTCAAACAAAATAACTTTAACAATTTATAATTTTGATATGTTTTAAAATGCATATCATAGTGTGTGCACAATTATGACTTATATAACCTACTTTTTAATAAATCAAAATTATGTGAACATATACATAATCTATAATCTTTTATTTATTTAGGAATGACTTATATATATAATACGAGCATTGTACTTGTGGTTTAAAATTAGGCAGGATTTTCGGTATATAAGCATATTGCAGACACACTACGATAGATTCGGGTTCAAACTAAGATATGAGGGTAGGAAATAGGTAAGAAAAGGTGAAACGAAGATCTGCAAAGCAGACCTTACTGTTTCAATATTTTGAAAGATCAAGTAAATTTTGTAAGGAAGATTTATAAAGGTATATGTGATATTGCATTTTACATTCTTCCTATATTAAACAAATTACTAAATAATAAAAAAAAACCCTCATTTATAAATTAAACTTGTATCATTTATAAATGGATATGTAGTTGCGGCAGTGTATATATAGGTGAAAGAAGATGAACATTGGAAAAAAGGACCAAATAGCACTTGCTATTGTTAAAAAGAATTCAGAAATCAAATCAAAATTGCAAAATTGATAATAATGTTTCAGCATGTTTTTCATGACCATAATAATTCATGTATTTATGGTTTTAACTTCAATTACAGTAACATTAAAATATTGCAAATTGAAAAAAAATGATAACAAAAGAAAAATAAAAGAAGTTATATTAATATATAAATACAAACATGACTTAATTAACAGGCAGGCAGCAAGCATTAACATCACAGAATTGTGGCAAGTTAGCCTTTTAAAGTGTTAGTTGACAAAGACTATGAGGATAGTTTAAAGCGCCCCTAAGTGGATAAAATTTTTAAAATATTTCTGATTACAGTATTTATAACTATTATATATTTTAACGATCGGGGGAGAAGGAGACTTCATGTAATCTGCACTCCAGGGCGCCACTAGGCATTTGAACCTAGAAAATTTATATAGTAGGCAGGTACGTTAAGTTTAAAAAAAAATTTTTTTTATTTAATTTATATATTTGGATTCTGATCGTTTGCCCAAGGTCACTAGCTCATAGAGTAGCAGAGATTTTAAAACATTTATAAGTTTCAATAGACTTCTATTCTCAAAGTATATATTAAATATAGATTTTTATTAACGCACATTTAAAATTGAAAATTAAATTTATTTCTAGATTTTAACATTAATATTTTTTTTTTTAAATTTAAATTACTATTTTAAATAGATCGCACAGATGGATATTTAAATTATATTTTACTTTAGCATGTCAAGCATAGATAGTCTACATAGTTTTTCTTTTCACTTAAAAAACTTATCAAAACATTCATTCAATCTCAGACTAAAAGTTTGTAGTCAACCCAATGCCTGCTTCCAGATATATAGTAGCAATCAATGCAATACGAAGATGCTAGCATAAAATCACGCCACAGGAATGTGCATCTGGCAGCGTGATATTATTTAAAGGAAATGATCCAGGTCTAGATCAGGAAAGTGCCTCTGTCTGACTAAGGAATCATGTATATAAATTTATTTTAAAGAGTGCTACGCATGGGGGAAAGCGGTCTTTCTGCCGTCTTATAAATCCCTGTCCATAGAGCTAGGAGGGGTCAATGGTGCAGGAAATACATCTGCGACGATTTTCAACGATATGACTGCCTCTTTGGGGTCATGCATTCAGTTGGGCACGTTGCCCTGTATGCTAAACACGCTTCACATTACATTAATATAAACGTCTATATATCTCTCCACTAGCACTGATACAACCATAAAACAAATAGCCTGAAATTAAAATCTGTTAAATTAAACATAAACGAATTTAAACATAGTTATTAATCTTTATCCATGCAGCTATCTACACCCAACTTTAAATTTAATACATTTTAGTTAAAACATAATACACACACAAAAAAAATGAACTGGAAATGATTGCTTAAACATCTACATAAAAAAATATCAATAATTGAATTTGCATTCTTTAAGTCAGATAAGAGTTCTTATTTTCAGTTATTAATTACTTGCAATTTTAGGAAAGTTATTAGATAGATACAATAGTTCATACTTTACGGATTTAATAGATTGAGAAGTCCATCTTCGTGATCACTTTCGTAGATTTTGTCCTTCTTTGAAATAAAACTGCGACTTTCCATGCATTTGGTCAGGAACTGTCATCCAGAGGCCTCAGCTGGTTGTCCGGAAAATTAAATTTATTGCAGACTTCCACATTGTGAAAATCTGCAATATAGCTAGTTATAACGATCTATTCATAGTCAGCTCTAAGATAACAATTATAATAATAATTTGGCTTTTATATTTTTATTAGTCTCTTATCATTAGATCTTGTTTCAGTTATGGCCCGTGCTGTCATTTTCGTGTTTGGATTGGTCATTTAATTCCTTTGTATTCTCTTATCTGACCATTTAATTTATTTTACATGCCTCACGAGGTAGTTTGCTTTTGAACAATCATTTAATTAATAAGACAATCATTTCCATTTTCTAAGACTATAGAAATCAACATTATTTCTATTTTTAAAATATCAATCTTTATATCTTTACTTTTTACAAAAAAAATTACTTTCAAATATTTTTATTTTTTAAAAGTTTTTAAAGTTGTCCATCATGCGATCTATATATACGTTAAACAGTTTTTAAATTAAGTTTTTTTTTCTTTTTTAATAAATCAATTTTTATTTATGGTCTTTTATTTTAATTTTAAAATAATGTGACGGGATATTATATTCCGTTACAATATATATGTAAAATAAATAGAGTACAATTTTGATAATTAGTGTGACATATAGAAAGTTTAAATACAGAAAAACATAGGCAAAAAGTTTTAAGTAGAAGTAAAAAATAAAACGCTTCCTAGTTTTTTGATAGGATTCAACACAAAAAGAAACATTTTCTTGTTTAATATATTTACTAGTGTTAAATGGCTCTTCCACTTATGTAAAACAATTCCAAAGTGCATATTATATTGCACCAAAGTAATTCAATAATAGACATTTTGGCCTAACAATGTTTCATTTTTTGACCATTCTTGGTTACACTCAATAATAAAATAAGCACATGCACCAATTAGCCAAACAAGTTTTAGTCTTATAAGCTGTTCATTAATATGTTGAAAACTTTCAATCACACAAAATAGTTATTTAGAGGATTTGTTAAATGTAATATTATATATCATTTTATTTGTATTTTGAAAACCAAATAATCATTTATTTCATTGAAAAAAAAAATTATTTGAATAGAGATATATAAATCATTAAGTAACTACTGGAAATGCTGCTTATGTTTTGGTCTTGAATTAATTTCACAAAGTTAGATGTACATTCCTCATATTTTTGATTTAAATAAAATATATAAAATTCTGATATTTTACTATTGTTGCCATCTATTGACAAACTTTAATAAGTCTTAACTTATATATATATTTATTGCTTTAAAAAGTAATCATCTAGGCATGAAAACCTTTCCAGATTAAAGAAGATGAACTGTTTTTTTTATTTTTTATAAAATCTTCATTAATTCTCACTATTATCATAATAGAAGAGAAAAACCTAAAAAGAAAAGCTCAAACATAAAATATTTTTTAGCTTGAAACTAATATTCTGAATTTAATCATGAATGAATGAGCTTTCTTAATATTTCTTAGGGTTTGTAGCTAATATGTGAAAAAGGCATTTAAGTTCAAAATGTTGCTTTTATTATTAAATGAATAATCTAGCTTTGAACACTAGTGCCATATTTTATCAGATACGATGACATAAGAAACTCATGATAACTGATTAAATTGAAAAAAGATAAGAAAATAGTTCGGTGAATTGAAAATAGCTTCTCAATTTTTTATGAATCAAATATGCTTTTGGTAAAGAACTACTTATAGGATAGTTGGAGTCATTTCTCCTTTGTAAATACCAATCAGGATTCAATATCTGTCAAGCTAATTGGGAAACTGAGCACAGTAGTTGATTTTCAAAATTTATTGTGTGGCAAGTGCTTATTAAAAGTGATTTAAATACTCCAAATATTTTATTTCAGAAATAAATATATCCATAATTGTTCTTAAAACAGGCAAAACTCACTATATGTATGTCACACACAGCAAGCTAGAGTAATCAATGGATGCCAGAGGGCTTGTGCATAAAATTCCCATCTAGTGCCACTCATCCAATATCCCCAGACTAGTTTCTGGCTTATGGACTTTGTCAGTGAGGAGCCTTGGATTTGAGAGCATTGCTCCTAGATCTTAGGATCTAATGAGTTATGCCTGTTTTAACAACAGTTATACACAAGTATAAGAGGTGGAATAGCTAATATATATATATATATATATATATATATATATATATATATATATATATATATATATATATATATATATATATATATATATATATATTTAATTCTAATATTTTCACAGATAAAAGATGTCATATTATTATTACTATTTGCAGGATATTCCGTGTAGTGAAAAAGCTAAATGCTGACGTTTCAGCATTTAGCTTTTTCATTACACGGAATATCCCACAAATAGTAATAATAATATGACATATATATATATTGTGCCAGGCATTATCAAATGGCCTTGCACAAAGTCTGTATTAAGCACAACAAATATAAAAATGTGCTAGATTAATAATGGAGGTTGAGTCTGAGCAGTAGAATACCCACCCACACACACAAATTTAAATATTGTACACATATAATAAACTCATGTATTTTTATTTTTTATTTTTCTATTTTGTATATTTTTTATGATATATCACTTTATGTATTTGGCTTTTCTCTGAAAAATTCAAATAGAGAAAGGCAAACTTATTAAACAAATGAATCAAATGTTGGAACATGTTAGTAAAATAAATAATTAAAGCAATTGTTCCAACATACTTGTATATTTTTCATTTTTTTTAATTACTTCTCTAAAAACAAATTGGTGTTGATTTAGTATGCGCTCATGGCCGCCATTTTGAATTACAAGAACCACCCAAACCATGCTGAAACATCCAACCGATAAATGACATTGATCAAAATGGCCATTTTCGTAGTAAAAAAAACCCCCAAAATCGGAATTTTCATATAAAAAAAAAAACCAATCACGTGACTAAAATATTATAACACAAAAATCACAATTTTCATAAAAAAAAACCCCAAATCGGAATTTGTCATAAAAAAAAAAAACCCAATCACGTGACTAAAATATTATAACACAGAAATCGCAATTTTCATAAAAAAAAAAACAAAGTCAGAATTTATCATAAAAAAAAAGCCAATCACATGACTAAAATATTATAACACAAAAATTGCAATTTTCATAAAAAAAAAACCCAAAATCGGAATTTGTCATAAAAAAAAGCCAATCACGTGACTAAAATATTATAACACAAAAATCGCAATTTTCATAAAAAAAAAACCAAAATCGGAATTTGTCATAAAAAAAAAAAAACCCAATCACGAAAAAAAAAACGTGATTAAAATATTAAAACACAAAATCGTATATGCCAAAAGATTATAACTTTTAAAAAAAAATCATATTTCAGTTTATTAAACCATTTACTCATCCTAATCAAAATGATGACTTAAAATTAATAGATTTAAAATACTATATGCCAAAAGATTATAACTTATAAAATCGGAATGCTAAAAATGTTAAAAAATAATGATGAAAAGATTTTAAGCCATAATTATATTTTCATCCAGTTATAAAAATGGAATCAAACATCTTGAATACACGTTATCTACATCTACATCAATCTTTTTAAAAAAGTCATATTTCAGTTTATTAAACCATTTACTCATCCTAATCAAAATGATGACTTAAAATTGATAGATTTAAACTTTTTTTTTTAAAAAAACATATTTCAGTTTATTAAACTATTTACTCATCCTAATCAAAATGATGACTTAAAATTGATAGATTTAAACTTTTTTTAAAAAAAAACATATTTCAGTTTATTAAACTATTTACTCATCCTAATCAAAATGATGACTTAAAATTAATAGATTTAAAATACTATATGCCAAAAGATTATAACTTATAAAATCGGAATGCTAAAAATAATGGTAAGAAAGATCGGTGATTGCTAGTTTAAATTTTAGTTTGCGAGTTTATCAAACATATATGAACTAAAGCATATGAATTTTTAAACAGAAAAAGTGAAGGAAAAATTGAGAAAAAATATTAATTAAAAACCCACATGTTCAATTATAACTTCTACTTACCAGAAATTCTTGCTTTGTCCCACATAGATACTGTTTGAATTTCGTCTCCTATTGTCAAAATGGAGTCTACTCTTGATCACGTGAGATCCACACAGGCTGGAGAAATCTATAATTTGCATTGATACGTCGAACTCTTGAAATCGAGACAAATCTCGGTGCACCCAAATCTCTACTTATTTACATGCAAGTGATTTTTACCATCAAAAAATGAACACAGAAACATGTTTAAAGAAAATAAATACATTTTATTATTAATTACAAATATTTACTTTAAAATTCTTTAGGTTTTTAAAAATCTTTGTTTTGTTTAATTACTTTAAAATATGTAAATTTTATATATTTAAAGAAATAGAAATAAAAACTCAGTGTTGTTGACATGTGATAATAAAATGTATTTATTTTCTTTAAACATGTTTCTGTGTTCATTTTTTGATGGTAAAAATCACTTGCATGTAAATAAGTAAAGATTTGGGTGCACCGAGATTTGTCTCGATTTCAAGAGTTCGACGTATCAATGCAAATTATAGATTTCTCCAGCCTGTGTGGATCTCACGCGATCAAGAGTAGACTCCATTTTGACATTAGGAGACGAAATTCAAACAGTATCTATGTGGGACAAAGCAAGAATTTCTGGTAAGTAGAAGTTATAATTAAACATGTGGGTTTTTAATTAATATTTTTTCTCAATTTTTCCTTCACTTTTTCTGTTTAAAAATTCATATGCTTTAGTTCATATATGTTTGATAAACTCACAAACTAAAATTTAAACTAGCAATCACTGATCTTTCTTACATCATTATTTTTAGCATTCCGATTTTATAAGTTATAATCTTTTGGTATATAATATTTTAAATCTATTAATTTTAAGTCATCATTTTGATTAGGATGAGTAAATGGTTTAATAAACTGAAATATGTTTTTTTTAAAAAAAAAGTTTAAATCTATCAATTTTAAGTCATCATTTTGATTAGGATGAGTAAATGGTTTAATAAACTGAAATATGATTTTTTTAAAAAGATTGATGTAGATGTAGATAACATGTATTCAAGATGTTTGCCGCCTTTTTTGTCTTGTGATTCCATTTTTATAACTGGATGAAAATATAATTATGGCTTAAAATCTTTTCATCATTATTTTTTAACATTTTTAGCATTCCGATTTTATAAGTTATAATCTTTTGGCATATAGTATTTTAAATCTATTAATTTTAAGTCATCATTTTGATTAGGATGAGTAAATGGTTTAATAAACTGAAATATGATTTTTTTTTAAAAGTTATAATCTTTTGGCATATACGATTTTGTGTTTTAATATTTTAATCACGTTTTTTTTTTTTCATGATTGGGGTTTTTTTTTTTATGACAAATTCCGATTTTGGTTTTTTTTTTATGAAAATTGCGATTTTTGTGTTATAATATTTTAGTCACGTGATTGGCTTTTTTTTTATGACAAATTCTGATTTTGGTTTTTTTTTTTTATGAAAATTGCGATTTCTGTGTTATAATATTTTAGTCACGTGATTGGGGTTTTTTTTTTATGACAAATTCCGATTTGGGTTTTTTTTTATGAAAATTGCGATTTTTGTGTTATAATATTTTAGTCACGTGATTGGTTTTTTTTTTTTATATGAAAATTCCGATTTTTGGTTTTTTTTTCCTACGAAAATGGCCATTTTGATCGATGTCATTTATCGGTTGGATGTTTCAGCATGGTTTGGGTGGTTCTTGTAATTCAAAATGGCGGCCATGAGCACATACTATATCAGCACCAACAAATTTTATTCTATAAACAAAGAATGTTAATTGCTTTTGCAAAAATCTGACCAAAAGCAAAATGTTTGATAATGCTATAATTAAAATGTTATCTTTTTTTTTTATGAAATAGAAATTCTTTTGAATTGAATAGCTGTAATCAAGTGGTCTGAATAATCAAGATGGAAACTAGTCATTGTAGCAAACTTAAAATGTAGAATTTAATCGGAAAAATTGTAAGAAATGTTATAATCTAAATGATAAGATAAATTGAAAGGATTGGCTGATTCATACTTCTCAGAGGGCTAGTGGGAGTGATATAGTTTAATCAGTGCTATGAAATGGATTCTTTTTTTGGCATTCAAGTCATTCACTACTTTGGTTCCAGAGATTTTCAATCATCTAGCAACTTAGAGATAAATTTATGGACTAGACTGCTGCTGACAGTTTCTAAGAAATCCATTATACAGTTCTTTTAAGAACTCTTGATTTCTTAAGAATTTAATAAACTAGTCAAGATAGCAAATGAACATTTAATAAAAATTATTATCATATACAAACAGAGGAAAATATGAAGCAATCTACCAGTGAGTCCAGTAAAATGACCGTGGAGTAGACAACCAGCCGATGAACCCGTCTTTTCTCTGCTCCAAGCGCCAAGATGTGATCACTTCCAGCGGGTCACGATGATGACAAAAGTCGGCCTGCCGATGCCGAATGAGATGAAATCCTCACCGCACAGCTAGTTGAATTGAAGCCCACTCAGAGTCCAGAGGAGAAGAATGAAGACGCCGACATAAGTTTGTTTTAAGATATTTTATTAATATTGGCATAATTAACTCTGATATTTCCGGTTAAATATATTATTATTATTTTTTATTATTATTAATCATTTAAAAAAGAGAGATTTGTCTCTCGCATATGAATATTGAATTTACGGTTATTACGGGCATAAATGATAAAGCTTTTACTTGAATCTGTTGAGTCAAATTTTCTATTTCAAATTCTAGTATTGTCAACAAAGATAAACGAGATTTTTTTTTTTTTGCTATTCGTTTTCCTCTTGTTGTTATTTCTGAAATTCGTCATATATAAATATACATGTATATATATATGCGTACATATGCTTATAATATTCGGTAAATATGATATCTCATGCTGAATATCTAAAAATGTATTTAACCGTATATCCTTTCTAAGTTATTTTTTTTGTCACTGCTGTACCTCATGATGCGTGTAAGAAGGGATTGATCTATTATAGATTCCCTGTAAGCAAGTACTCTAATAACTTTATATTTAAAATAATAGTAAGTGTATAATTGTGCTACACGTATATATATATGTATAGGAATTTATCTATAGCAAAAGGGAAATAGATACAGTACTTTATGGTGAGTACGATATAGTATCTGAGCCAATGCAACCTATTGACTTATTGAAAATATGAAATTAGTGAAATATTTCATAGTGCAAAAATATGTATGCATAGTTGTTTTGTTGTTTTTTTTATTTTTATTATATTTGCTATCAATAAAAAAGTTTTAAAGTCATCAGTAAAAGCGTATGCCTGTATGACTGAAAATCTCATATCTGTATATCAAATCACACAAAGGAAAATTTATTTCTACTTGGATAAAAGGAGCTCAGACCACTTCCATTACTTATAAAACATTGTAAATAGCTTTAGGAATTTTTTTTATTTTTTATTTAAAATTATATTTTATCTATTTCAATGCCTCGAATATATATATGGGTTTGTGATTATTAATTATTTAGTAATTGTTTTTTATTATATCGTCATTAGTATGAAACGGCGGTGGGTATTTGGGATTAAATAAATATTTAATCATAATATTAAACTTGTTTCGTTTTCATATTATTTATATTGATAAAAATGTGTTATTTCCTTATCAACCACGTACCTATAATAATCATTTAACTTACCCATTTGAAGATCCTAGATGTAGAGTAACTGAGCTAGCCACAAGGGATATCGCTTTATTGGGGTGTTAAACCTTATTCTCATGCTCCGTTGAACTTATGGTATTACACACCCGTCTAGGAGGGGAAAAAATTCATTTTTTTGATTCTTTTCTAGAAGTGGCGCACAAAAGTCTATTTTGTAAATAGATTTTTCAAAGGTGTGTACTTGCCATTGTTCTAAATATTCGGGCATTCAAATAAGATATCAACTAAAGGATGTTTTTAACTGGAAGAGTCCTGCCAATCCACTCTTTCTATCAGTTTAGCTGGAAGTACTAATATATATGAGTACAGACAATCGGCTAAATTGATATCCATTTCTTTACCTGTTAAATCTTGATCACTTCATGCTCAGCGCAAGATTAGGAAAAGAATTCCGCAGGGAGTATGGTCCGGTACAATATATATATATATATCAAAACTACCCCAAATCTAAAATTAAACCAGACCAGCATAAAAATAATATTAAAACACAACCTAAGGTTTCACTGCTACAAGCAGACTTCTCAAGTGTAAAGAACTACAAAAAAACCACACATTATATGTACTATTAAAAACTACCCACAAATCCATTCACTTCCCATCCACCCTTAATATTAAAAGAACTCTTAAATAAGTTAATTGCTTCAGAATAATAAATTTTCAATAATAAAGACTCTTTAATTCTTCTTTTGATTTCATTTCTCTCAAAGAATACAACCTTAGCTTCATCAAAATCAATAGTGTGGCCTGTATCTTTTTCATGGACATACAAAGCAGAACTAAGATATCTATTTTTAACTCTACTTTTTGTACTTTTTGTGGGTAGTTTTTAATAGTATATATAATGTGTGGTTTTTTTGTAGTTCTTTACACTTGAGAAGTCTGCTTGTAGCAGTGAAACCTTAGGTTATGTTTTAATATTATTTTTATGCTGGTCTGGTTTAATTTTAGATTTGGGGTAGTTTTGATTTTATATTGACTAGTTTAGCTTTATGCTTGTAATGTTTATAATATATATATATATATATATATTATATATATATATATATATATATATATATGTTAAAACGAAGATTTGCACGGGTTAAATATATAAAATACATATTTTGCGGGTTCATCCGTGTTAAAAACTTTTAATATCAATTTACTGACGTTTCGACTTGATCACACAAGCCATCCACAGAGTTATAAAAAGATAGAAAGACGGTTGTAGAGGCGCTACAATCACTGGTTTGAATAAAACATTAAAAATCCCACCAATAGCAAAAATGTTAAATTTAAGAATGTTTTTTAAAGAAATCTTTCCAAATAGGAGGAAGTTTGCACGTATCATCTCGCTTATTGATACAATCTGGCCTTTTAAGTATCTCAATGGCTTCTCTGATTTTGCATTGGTAGAGATTATCACATCTGGATATGATCCTGGTACTAGAAAAATCTATTTTATGACCTGAATCTATAGTATGGAGTGAGAGTGCTGATGATGATGAGTGTTGTTTAACTGCATTAGCATGCTCATCTCTCCTAACACTGATGCGACGATTACTCATACCTATGTAAGAAGCTTTACAATTTTTACATGAGATTTGATAGACACCATGAGATTCAAGAGGGATTGAATCCTTAGGCTTGGTTATTATATTGCTGATCTTTTGATGAGCAGAAAATGCTGTATCTATATTATAGCGTTTTAATATACGTCCGATACTGTCTGTAGTTCCTTTTACATATGGAACACAAATCCTAATAGCTGACTTATCATCTTTTTGTTTCCTATTTTGTCTATTTTGGGCTTGAAATAAGGCTTTTTTTATAAATTTGTAATTATAACTATTTGCTAATAAAACACTATTAATATGATTTATTTCTTCTTTCAGATGTGTGTCATCTGAAAGGTTAATTGCTCTATTTAAAAGAGTTTTGGCTACAGAAACTATCTGAGTTGGGTGATGATGAGAATGGAAATGTAAATATCTGTCTGTGTGTGTATCCTTTCTGTAAATAGAAAAGGATAAACTATTTGGTGTTCTGGTGACTAGAACATCAAGAAAAGGGAGTTTTCCATCAGACTCTGTCTCCATTGTAAATTTAATATGAGGATGCATATTATTTAAATGTAAGAAAAAATCATCTAATGTATTTTTTCCATGTTGCCATATGACAAAAGTGTCATCTATGTATCTGAGCCAAATGAGAGGTTTTAAAGATGATGATTCTAAAGCACGAGTTTCTATATATTCCATGAATAAATCAGCTATTACTCCTGAGATAGGTGAGCCCATAGGAGTACCAAAAACTTGTCTGTAATGCTGTCCATTGTATACAAAATATGTATTTAAGAGACAATGTTTAATCAAAGCAATAATATGGTCTGGTAAATTGCAACGTTGTGAGATTATATTTAAAGCTTCATCAATTGGAATGTTTGTAAATAAAGACACGACATCAAAACTGACCAGAATGTCACTAGCATTAATTTTTAAACTTTTTAAAACAGAAATAAAATGAAGAGAGTTTTTAATATATGATTTAATAGATGGGATTGTAGGTTTAATGAAATCCGATAGTATCTAGCTAAAATATGAGTTGGAGAACCTATTGCACTTACTATTGGACGAAGAGGGGTATCTGGTTTATGAATTTTTGAAGTCCATAAAATTTTGGACAGACACAAGATTTTTCACGAGGGATTATTTTATTTTTTATCTCTGTTTCAATAGGTGATTTATTAATAATAGCTTTTGTTGTTTTTTCCAAATATGTAGTATGATCTCTTTTTGATAGTTTATAAGTTTTATCACTAAGCAGATCTAAAATTTTATTATGGTAAATGTCACGATCCATTACAACTGTGGCATTACCTTTATCAGCTGGAAGTACAACAATTGATTTGTCCGATTTTATATTATTTAATGCTTGTCTTTCTTTCTTTGAAAAATTATTTTTCAAAGAAAGAAAAATAATTTTTCAAAGAAAGAAAGACAAGCATTAAATAATATAAAATCGGACAAATCAATTGTTGTACTTCCAGCTGATAAAGGTAATGCCACAGTTGTAATGGATCGTGACATTTACCATAATAAAATTTTAGATCTGCTTAGTGATAAAACTTATAAACTATCAAAAAGAGATCATACTACATATTTGGAAAAAAACAACAAAAGCTATTATTAATAAATCACCTATTGAAACAGAGATAAAAAATAAAATAATCCCTCGTGAAAAATCTTGTGTCTGTCCAAAATTTTATGGACTTCCAAAAATTCACAAACCAGATACCCCTCTTCGTCCAATAGTAAGTGCAATAGGTTCTCCAACTCATATTTTAGCTAGATACTTATCGGATTTCATTAAACCTACAATCCCATCTATTAAATCATATATTAAAAACTCTCTTCATTTTATTTCTGTTTTAAAAAGTTTAAAAATTAATGCTAGTGACATTCTGGTCAGTTTTGATGTCGTGTCTTTATTTACAAACATTCCAATTGATGAAGCTTTAAATATAATCTCACAACGTTGCAATTTACCAGACCATATTATTGCTTTGATTAAACATTGTCTCTTAAATACATATTTTGTATACAATGGACAGCATTACAGACAAGTTTTTGGTACTCCTATGGGCTCACCTATCTCAGGAGTAATAGCTGATTTATTCATGGAAAATATAGAAACTCGTGCTTTAGAATCATCATCTTTAAAACCTCTCATTTGGCTCAGATACATAGATGACACTTTTGTCATATGGCAACATGGAAAAAATACATTAGATGATTTTTTCTTACATTTAAATAATATGCATCCTCATATTAAATTTACAATGGAGACAGAGTCTGATGGAAAACTCCTTTTCTTGATGTTCTAGTCACCAGAACACCAAATAGTTTATCTTTTTCTATTTACAGAAAGGATACACACACAGACAGATATTTACATTTCCATTCTCATCATCACCCAACTCAGATAGTTTCTGTAGCCAAAACTCTTTAGATACAAGAGCAATTCTGACTCCTTTCAGATGACACACATCTGAAAGAAGAAATAAATCATATTAATAGTGTTTTATTAGCAAATAGTTATAATTACAAATTTATAAAAAAAGCCTTATTTCAAGCCCAAAATAGACAAAATAGGAAACAAAAAGATGATAAGTCAGCTATTAGGATTTGTGTTCCATATGTAAAAGGAACTACAGACAGTATCGGACGTATATTAAAACGCTATAATATAGATACAGCATTTTCTGCTCATCAAAAGATCAGCAATATAATAACCAAGCCTAAGGATTCAATCCCTCTTGAATCTCATGGTGTCTATCAAATCTCATGTAAAAATTGTAAAGCTTCTTACATAGGTATGAGTAATCGTCGCATCAGTGTTAGGAGAGATGAGCATGCTAATGCAGTTAAACAACACTCATCATCATCAGCACTCTCACTCCATACTATAGATTCAGGTCATAAAATAGATTTTTCTAGTACCAGGATCATATCCAGATGTGATAATCTCTACCAATGCAAAATCAGAGAAGCCATTGAGATACTTAAAAGGCCAGATTGTATCAATAAGCGAGATGATACGTGCAAACTTCCTCCTATTTGGAAAGATTTCTTTAAAAAACATTCTTAAATTTAACATTTTTGCTATTGGTGGGATTTTTAATGTTTTATTCAAACCAGTGATTGTAGCGCCTCTACAACCGTCTTTCTATCTTTTTATAACTCTGTGGATGGCTTGTGTGATCAAGTCGAAACGTCAGTAAATTGATATTAAAAGTTTTTAACACGGATGAACCCGCAAAATATGTATTTTATATATATATATATATATATATATATATATATATATATTACATATATATATATATAATATATATATATATATATCTGAAGTATCTGTATTGCTCTTCTATTAAGTGTCCAAGTCTCAGATCCATAAATAAGAACTGGTAAAACACATTTATTAAAAATCTTTTTTTTTCAAATACATAGGCATATTTTTTTTTAGTATCAAGTTACTTCTACCAAAAGCACTCCAACCAAGTTTAATTCTACGTTTAATTTCAGCCATTATGTTTCCATCTGTATTAATAATCTGACCAATATATTTGTAGTTGTTAACTTCTTCTAACTCATCATAATCAATTTATTTTCATATTTTGAGAAAATCCATTAAACATTACTTTAGTCTTTTTAACATTTATCTTTAGTCTTACTTTCTTACTTTCATCTGACAACTCCTGCAACATCTCCTGCAGCTCTAAAGCATTATTTACAAAAACAACTACATCAACTACAAAATCTAAATGACTTAAATAATCTCCATTTACTTTCACTCCTTTATATTCTCATTTTAATCCACAAAATACTTCTTGCAGCACTGCTGTAAAAAGTTTTGGAGATATGGAGTCAACCTGTCTTACACCCTTCTCAATGTTGACTTTCCTAGTATCATTATGTAATCTAATTGTTGCTGATGCATTTTTATAAATAGTCTTTAAAATATGACAATATCCTGGATGATCCAATGCTTTAATCACTGAAGAAATGTTTATACAATCAAATCCCTTTTCATAATATACAAATCGAAAGCATAATGGTAAGTCATATTCATTTGTCCTTTCTATAACTTCTCTCTATACCTGGATATGATCTATTGTATTAAAAACCACTTTTAAATCCAGCTTGTTCTCTTGGTTGGTGGAAATCCAATGTTCTCTGTAGACGAGTTGCAATTATCTTGGTAAAAATTTTATATAAAACTGATAAAATGCTGATAGGTCTGTAATTTCTAATACCTTCTTTATCACCTTTTTTAAATATTAAGACTGCATTTTTTCAATCAAAGAAGTATGGAGAGATCCATGTTAGGAATAACAAGAAGAGATCAAAAATGCAATATATGGGTAAGAGAACAAACAGATGTTATTGACCTCATTGAAAAAATTAAAAGACTGAAGTGAAGTTGGGCTGGACATATTGCTAGAAGAGATGATAATAAATGAACAATTGTAAAAGATCCAGAAAGAGACCATATGTAAGATGGATGGGTGAAATAAGAAAGGGTGCAGGACTGACGAGGATAAAAGAAGCCAAAAATCAGAGAAGATGATTTGAACTTGGAGAGACCTTTATCCTGCAGTGGATTGATAATGGTTGATGATGATGATGTTGATATATATATATATATATATATATATATATATATATATTA